>NQVE01000212.1:0-24318 GCA_003260385.1 Cuscuta australis | reverse complement strand
TGTTCACCCCTTTTTGTTCTTCTCATCATTCTTTTTGCAAGTTATGTGCTTGATTCTCTTAAAAACTGTCGAGCGAGCACAAAGGGTCGGTGAACTTCCAAGTGCGTTGGAAGCCACAAACAAGGGTGGCCGAAACACAAAACGAACAGAAGTCAAAACGGGCCTAGGAATGGGAAATAAATGGGCTGGACATAAAATAGGCCATAGGCCCAGAAACGAGCGAAATGGAGGTCAGAGCTGAGCCCCGATGGGTCTCCGACGCATCGCGCCCCTGTGCGTCTCGTTGAGACCTTTCCAGAAAGTGCTCGCACGCTAAAAACGGACACTCCTAGCAAAAGTTATGCCCAAAACAGCGTGGCGACCACGCTAAGAGGTTAGCGATGAGTGGAAACAAGCCCAAGACCAATAGGGTGCGTCTTCGACCCCGTGTTTTACCATTTCGCACGCTAGAATTGCACATGATGGGATCGATCATACAAGCACTAATGGACCGGATCCTATCAGTACTCTGAAGTTAAGTTTGTTGCTTAAACTATGAGCAATACCGGCGAATTAGGAATAAAAACACCATACGCGCAGCACATGATGGGTGCGATCATACCAGCACTAATGCACCGGATCCCATCAGAACTCCGAAGTTAAGCGCGCTTGGGCGAGAGTAGTACTAGGATGGGTGACCCCTGGGAAGTCCTCGTGTTGCACCCCTTCTTGTTCTTCTCATCATTCTTTTTGCAAGTTATGTGCTTGATTCTCTTAAAAACTGTCGAGCGAGCACAAAGGGTCCCGTGAACTTCTAAAGTGCGGTTGGAAGCCACACAAAACAAGGGTGGCCGAAACACAAAACGAACAGAAGTCAAAACGGGCCTAGGAATGGGAAATAAATGGGCTGGACATAAAATAGGCCATAGGCCCAGAAACGAGCGAAATGGAGGTCAGAGCTGAGCCCCGATGGGTCTCCGACGCATCGCGCCCCTGTGCGTCTCGTTGAGACCTTTCCAGAAAGTGCTCGCACGCTAAAAACGGACACTCCTAGCAAAAGTTATGCCCAAAACAGCGTGGCGACCACGCTAAGAGGTTAGCGATGAGTGGAAACAAGCCCAAGACCAATAGGGTGCGTCTTCGACCCCGTGTTTTACCATTTCGCACGCTAGAATTGCACATGATGGGATCGATCATACAAGCACTAATGGACCGGATCCTATCAGTACTCTGAAGTTAAGTTTGTTGCTTAAACTATGAGCAATACCGGCGAATTAGGAATAAAAACACCATACGCGCAGCACATGATGGGTGCGATCATACCAGCACTAATGCACCGGATCCCATCAGAACTCCGAAGTTAAGCGCGCTTGGGCGAGAGTAGTACTAGGATGGGTGACCCCCTGGGAAGTCCTCGTGTTGCACCCCTTTTTGTTCTTCTCATCATTCTTTTTGCAAGTTATGTGCTTGATTCTCTTAAAAACTGTCGAGCGAGCACAAAGGGTCCCGTGAACTTCCAAAGTGCGTTGGGAAGCCACACAAAACAAGGGTGGCCGAAACACAAAACGAACAGAAGTCAAAACGGGCCTAGGAATGGGAAATAAATGGGCTGGACATAAAATAGGCCATAGGCCCAGAAACGAGCGAAATGGAGGTCAGAGCTGAGCCCCGATGGGTCTCCGACGCATCGCGCCCCTGTGCGTCTCGTTGAGACCTTTCCAGAAAGTGCTCGCACGCTAAAAACGGACACTCCTAGCAAAAGTTATGCCCAAAACAGCGTGGCGACCACGCTAAGAGGTTAGCGATGAGTGGAAACAAGCCCAAGACCAATAGGGTGCGTCTTCGACCCCGTGTTTTACCATTTCGCACGCTAGAATTGCACATGATGGGATCGATCATACAAGCACTAATGGACCGGATCCTATCAGTACTCTGAAGTTAAGTTTGTTGCTTAAACTATGAGCAATACCGGCGAATTAGGAATAAAAACACCATACGCGCAGCACATGATGGGTGCGATCATACCAGCACTAATGCACCGGATCCCATCAGAACTCCGAAGTTAAGCGCGCTTGGGCGAGAGTAGTACTAGGATGGGTGACCCCCTGGGAAGTCCTCGTGTTGCACCCCTTTTTGTTCTTCTCATCATTCTTTTTGCAAGTTATGTGCTTGATTCTCTTAAAAACTGTCGAGCGAGCACAAAGGGTCCGTGAACTTCCAAAGTGCGTTGGGAAGCCACACAAAACAAGGGTGGCCGAAACACAAAACGAACAGAAGTCAAAACGGGCCTAGGAATGGGAAATAAATGGGCTGGACATAAAATAGGCCATAGGCCCAGAAACGAGCGAAATGGAGGTCAGAGCTGAGCCCGATGGGTCTCCGACGCATCGCGCCCCTCTGCGACTCGTTGAGACCTTTCCAGAAAGTGCTCGCACGCTAAAAACGGACACTCCTAGCAAAAGTTATGCCCAAAACAGCGTGGCGACCACGCTAAGAGGTTAGCGATGAGTGGAAACAAGCCCAAGACCAATAGGGTGCGTCTTCGACCCCGTGTTTTACCATTTCGCACGCTAGAATTGCACATGATGGGATCGATCATACAAGCACTAATGGACCGGATCCTATCAGTACTCTGAAGTTAAGTTTGTTGCTTAAACTATGAGCAATACCGGCGAATTAGGAATAAAAACACCATACGCGCAGCACATGATGGGTGCGATCATACCAGCACTAATGCACCGGATCCCATCAGAACTCCGAAGTTAAGCGCGCTTGGGCGAGAGTAGTACTAGGATGGGTGACCCCTGGGAAGTCCTCGTGTTGCACCCCTTTTGTTCTTCTCATCATTCTTTTTGCAAGTTATGTGCTTGATTCTCTTAAAAACTGTCGAGCGAGCACAAAGGGTCCGTGAACTTCCAAAGTGCGTTGGGAAGCCACACAAAACAAGGGTGGCCGAAACACAAAACGAACAGAAGTCAAAACGGGCCTAGGAATGGGAAATAAATGGGCTGGACATAAAATAGGCCATAGGCCCAGAAACGAGCGAAATGGAGGTCAGAGCTGAGCCCCGATGGGTCTCCGACGCATCGCGCCCCTGTGCGTCTCGTTGAGACCTTTCCAGAAAGTGCTCGCACGCTAAAAACGGACACTCCTAGCAAAAGTTATGCCCAAAACAGCGTGGCGACCACGCTAAGAGGTTAGCGATGAGTGGAAACAAGCCCAAGACCAATAGGGTGCGTCTTCGACCCCGTGTTTTACCATTTCGCACGCTAGAATTGCACATGATGGGATCGATCATACAAGCACTAATGGACCGGATCCTATCAGTACTCTGAAGTTAAGTTTGTTGCTTAAACTATGAGCAATACCGGCGAATTAGGAATAAAAACACCATACGCGCAGCACATGATGGGTGCGATCATACCAGCACTAATGCACCGGATCCCATCAGAACTCCGAAGTTAAGCGCGCTTGGGCGAGAGTAGTACTAGGATGGGTGACCCCTGGGAAGTCCTCGTGTTGCACCCCTTTTTGTTCTTCTCATCATTCTTTTTGCAAGTTATGTGCTTGATTCTCTTAAAAACTGTCGAGCGAGCACAAAGGGTCGCGTGAACTTCCAAAGTGCGTTGGGAAGCCACACAAAACAAGGGTGGCCGAAACACAAAACGAACAGAAGTCAAAACGGGCCTAGGAATGGGAAATAAATGGGCTGGACATAAAATAGGCCATAGGCCCAGAAACGAGCGAAATGGAGGTCAGAGCTGAGCCCCGATGGGTCTCCGACGCATCGCGCCCCTGTGCGTCTCGTTGAGACCTTTCCAGAAAGTGCTCGCACGCTAAAAACGGACACTCCTAGCAAAAGTTATGCCCAAAACAGCGTGGCGACCACGCTAAGAGGTTAGCGATGAGTGGAAACAAGCCCAAGACCAATAGGGTGCGTCTTCGACCCCGTGTTTTACCATTTCGCACGCTAGAATTGCACATGATGGGATCGATCATACAAGCACTAATGGACCGGATCCTATCAGTACTCTGAAGTTAAGTTTGTTGCTTAAACTATGAGCAATACCGGCGAATTAGGAATAAAAACACCATACGCGCAGCACATGATGGGTGCGATCATACCAGCACTAATGCACCGGATCCCATCAGAACTCCGAAGTTAAGCGCGCTTGGGCGAGAGTAGTACTAGGATGGGTGACCCCTGGGAAGTCCTCGTGTTGCACCCCTTTTGTTCTTCTCATCATTCTTTTTGCAAGTTATGTGCTTGATTCTCTTAAAAACTGTCGAGCGAGCACAAAGGGTCGCGTGAACTTCCAAAGTGCGTTGGGAAGCCACACAAAACAAGGGTGGCCGAAACACAAAACGAACAGAAGTCAAAACGGGCCTAGGAATGGGAAATAAATGGGCTGGACATAAAATAGGCCATAGGCCCAGAAACGAGCGAAATGGAGGTCAGAGCTGAGCCCCGATGGGTCTCCGACGCATCGCGCCCCTGTGCGTCTCGTTGAGACCTTTCCAGAAAGTGCTCGCACGCTAAAAACGGACACTCCTAGCAAAAGTTATGCCCAAAACAGCGTGGCGACCACGCTAAGAGGTTAGCGATGAGTGGAAACAAGCCCAAGACCAATAGGGTGCGTCTTCGACCCCGTGTTTTACCATTTCGCACGCTAGAATTGCACATGATGGGATCGATCATACAAGCACTAATGGACCGGATCCTATCAGTACTCTGAAGTTAAGTTTGTTGCTTAAACTATGAGCAATACCGGCGAATTAGGAATAAAAACACCATACGCGCAGCACATGATGGGTGCGATCATACCAGCACTAATGCACCGGATCCCATCAGAACTCCGAAGTTAAGCGCGCTTGGGCGAGAGTAGTACTAGGATGGGTGACCCCTGGGAAGTCCTCGTGTTGCACCCCTTTTTGTTCTTCTCATCATTCTTTTTGCAAGTTATGTGCTTGATTCTCTTAAAAACTGTCGAGCGAGCACAAAGGGTCGCGTGAACTTCCAAAGTGCGTTGGGAAGCCACACAAAACAAGGGTGGCCGAAACACAAAACGAACAGAAGTCAAAACGGGCCTAGGAATGGGAAATAAATGGGCTGGACATAAAATAGGCCATAGGCCCAGAAACGAGCGAAATGGAGGTCAGAGCTGAGCCCCGATGGGTCTCCGACGCATCGCGCCCCTGTGCGTCTCGTTGAGACCTTTCCAGAAAGTGCTCGCACGCTAAAAACGGACACTCCTAGCAAAAGTTATGCCCAAAACAGCGTGGCGACCACGCTAAGAGGTTAGCGATGAGTGGAAACAAGCCCAAGACCAATAGGGTGCGTCTTCGACCCCGTGTTTTACCATTTCGCACGCTAGAATTGCACATGATGGGATCGATCATACAAGCACTAATGGACCGGATCCTATCAGTACTCTGAAGTTAAGTTTGTTGCTTAAACTATGAGCAATACCGGCGAATTAGGAATAAAAACACCATACGCGCAGCACATGATGGGTGCGATCATACCAGCACTAATGCACCGGATCCCATCAGAACTCCGAAGTTAAGCGCGCTTGGGCGAGAGTAGTACTAGGATGGGTGACCCCCTGGGAAGTCCTCGTGTTGCACCCCTTTTGTTCTTCTCATCATTCTTTTTGCAAGTTATGTGCTTGATTCTCTTAAAAACTGTCGAGCGAGCACAAAGGGTCGCGTGAACTTCCAAAGTGCGTTGGGAAGCCACACAAAACAAGGGTGGCCGAAACACAAAACGAACAGAAGTCAAAACGGGCCTAGGAATGGGAAATAAATGGGCTGGACATAAAATAGGCCATAGGCCCAGAAACGAGCGAAATGGAGGTCAGAGCTGAGCCCCGATGGGTCTCCGACGCATCGCGCCCCTGTGCGTCTCGTTGAGACCTTTCCAGAAAGTGCTCGCACGCTAAAAACGGACACTCCTAGCAAAAGTTATGCCCAAAACAGCGTGGCGACCACGCTAAGAGGTTAGCGATGAGTGGAAACAAGCCCAAGACCAATAGGGTGCGTCTTCGACCCCGTGTTTTACCATTTCGCACGCTAGAATTGCACATGATGGGATCGATCATACAAGCACTAATGGACCGGATCCTATCAGTACTCTGAAGTTAAGTTTGTTGCTTAAACTATGAGCAATACCGGCGAATTAGGAATAAAAACACCATACGCGCAGCACATGATGGGTGCGATCATACCAGCACTAATGCACCGGATCCCATCAGAACTCCGAAGTTAAGCGCGCTTGGGCGAGAGTAGTACTAGGATGGGTGACCCCTGGGAAGTCCTCGTGTTGCACCCCTTTTTGTTCTTCTCATCATTCTTTTTGCAAGTTATGTGCTTGATTCTCTTAAAAACTGTCGAGCGAGCACAAAGGGTCGCGTGAACTTCCAAAGTGCGTTGGGAAGCCACACAAAACAAGGGTGGCCGAAACACAAAACGAACAGAAGTCAAAACGGGCCTAGGAATGGGAAATAAATGGGCTGGACATAAAATAGGCCATAGGCCCAGAAACGAGCGAAATGGAGGTCAGAGCTGAGCCCCGATGGGTCTCCGACGCATCGCGCCCCTGTGCGTCTCGTTGAGACCTTTCCAGAAAGTGCTCGCACGCTAAAAACGGACACTCCTAGCAAAAGTTATGCCCAAAACAGCGTGGCGACCACGCTAAGAGGTTAGCGATGAGTGGAAACAAGCCCAAGACCAATAGGGTGCGTCTTCGACCCCGTGTTTTACCATTTCGCACGCTAGAATTGCACATGATGGGATCGATCATACAAGCACTAATGGACCGGATCCTATCAGTACTCTGAAGTTAAGTTTGTTGCTTAAACTATGAGCAATACCGGCGAATTAGGAATAAAAACACCATACGCGCAGCACATGATGGGTGCGATCATACCAGCACTAATGCACCGGATCCCATCAGAACTCCGAAGTTAAGCGCGCTTGGGCGAGAGTAGTACTAGGATGGGTGACCCCTGGGAAGTCCTCGTGTTGCACCCCTTTTTGTTCTTCTCATCATTCTTTTTGCAAGTTATGTGCTTGATTCTCTTAAAAACTGTCGAGCGAGCACAAAGGGTCGCGTGAACTTCCAAAGTGCGTTGGGAAGCCACACAAAACAAGGGTGGCCGAAACACAAAACGAACAGAAGTCAAAACGGGCCTAGGAATGGGAAATAAATGGGCTGGACATAAAATAGGCCATAGGCCAGAAACGAGCGAAATGGAGGTCAGAGCTGAGCCCCGATGGGTCTCCGACGCATCGCGCCCCTGTGCGTCTCGTTGAGACCTTTCCAGAAAGTGCTCGCACGCTAAAAACGGACACTCCTAGCAAAAGTTATGCCCAAAACAGCGTGGCGACCACGCTAAGAGGTTAGCGATGAGTGGAAACAAGCCCAAGACCAATAGGGTGCGTCTTCGACCCCGTGTTTTACCATTTCGCACGCTAGAATTGCACATGATGGGATCGATCATACAAGCACTAATGGACCGGATCCTATCAGTACTCTGAAGTTAAGTTTGTTGCTTAAACTATGAGCAATACCGGCGAATTAGGAATAAAAACACCATACGCGCAGCACATGATGGGTGCGATCATACCAGCACTAATGCACCGGATCCCATCAGAACTCCGAAGTTAAGCGCGCTTGGGCGAGAGTAGTACTAGGATGGGTGACCCCCTGGGAAGTCCTCGTGTTGCACCCCTTTTTGTTCTTCTCATCATTCTTTTTGCAAGTTATGTGCTTGATTCTCTTAAAAACTGTCGAGCGAGCACAAAGGGTCGCGTGAACTTCCAAAGTGCGTTGGGAAGCCACACAAAACAAGGGTGGCCGAAACACAAAACGAACAGAAGTCAAAACGGGCCTAGGAATGGGAAATAAATGGGCTGGACATAAAATAGGCCATAGGCCCAGAAACGAGCGAAATGGAGGTCAGAGCTGAGCCCCGATGGGTCTCCGACGCATCGCGCCCCTGTGCGTCTCGTTGAGACCTTTCCAGAAAGTGCTCGCACGCTAAAAACGGACACTCCTAGCAAAAGTTATGCCCAAAACAGCGTGGCGACCACGCTAAGAGGTTAGCGATGAGTGGAAACAAGCCCAAGACCAATAGGGTGCGTCTTCGACCCCGTGTTTTACCATTTCGCACGCTAGAATTGCACATGATGGGATCGATCATACAAGCACTAATGGACCGGATCCTATCAGTACTCTGAAGTTAAGTTTGTTGCTTAAACTATGAGCAATACCGGCGAATTAGGAATAAAAACACCATACGCGCAGCACATGATGGGTGCGATCATACCAGCACTAATGCACCGGATCCCATCAGAACTCCGAAGTTAAGCGCGCTTGGGCGAGAGTAGTACTAGGATGGGTGACCCCTGGGAAGTCCTCGTGTTGCACCCCTTTTTGTTCTTCTCATCATTCTTTTTGCAAGTTATGTGCTTGATTCTCTTAAAAACTGTCGAGCGAGCACAAAGGGTCGCGTGAACTTCCAAAGTGCGTTGGGAAGCCACACAAAACAAGGGTGGCCGAAACACAAAACGAACAGAAGTCAAAACGGGCCTAGGAATGGGAAATAAATGGGCTGGACATAAAATAGGCCATAGGCCCAGAAACGAGCGAAATGGAGGTCAGAGCTGAGCCCCGATGGGTCTCCGACGCATCGCGCCCCTGTGCGTCTCGTTGAGACCTTTCCAGAAAGTGCTCGCACGCTAAAAACGGACACTCCTAGCAAAAGTTATGCCCAAAACAGCGTGGCGACCACGCTAAGAGGTTAGCGATGAGTGGAAACAAGCCCAAGACCAATAGGGTGCGTCTTCGACCCCGTGTTTTACCATTTCGCACGCTAGAATTGCACATGATGGGATCGATCATACAAGCACTAATGGACCGGATCCTATCAGTACTCTGAAGTTAAGTTTGTTGCTTAAACTATGAGCAATACCGGCGAATTAGGAATAAAAACACCATACGCGCAGCACATGATGGGTGCGATCATACCAGCACTAATGCACCGGATCCCATCAGAACTCCGAAGTTAAGCGCGCTTGGGCGAGAGTAGTACTAGGATGGGTGACCCCTGGGAAGTCCTCGTGTTGCACCCCTTTTTGTTCTTCTCATCATTCTTTTTGCAAGTTATGTGCTTGATTCTCTTAAAAACTGTCGAGCGAGCACAAAGGGTCGCGTGAACTTCCAAAGTGCGTTGGGAAGCCACACAAAACAAGGGTGGCCGAAACACAAAACGAACAGAAGTCAAAACGGGCCTAGGAATGGGAAATAAATGGGCTGGACATAAAATAGGCCATAGGCCCAGAAACGAGCGAAATGGAGGTCAGAGCTGAGCCCCGATGGGTCTCCGACGCATCGCGCCCCTGTGCGTCTCGTTGAGACCTTTCCAGAAAGTGCTCGCACGCTAAAAACGGACACTCCTAGCAAAAGTTATGCCCAAAACAGCGTGGCGACCACGCTAAGAGGTTAGCGATGAGTGGAAACAAGCCCAAGACCAATAGGGTGCGTCTTCGACCCCGTGTTTTACCATTTCGCACGCTAGAATTGCACATGATGGGATCGATCATACAAGCACTAATGGACCGGATCCTATCAGTACTCTGAAGTTAAGTTTGTTGCTTAAACTATGAGCAATACCGGCGAATTAGGAATAAAAACACCATACGCGCAGCACATGATGGGTGCGATCATACCAGCACTAATGCACCGGATCCCATCAGAACTCCGAAGTTAAGCGCGCTTGGGCGAGAGTAGTACTAGGATGGGTGACCCCCTGGGAAGTCCTCGTGTTGCACCCCTTTTTGTTCTTCTCATCATTCTTTTTGCAAGTTATGTGCTTGATTCTCTTAAAAACTGTCGAGCGAGCACAAAGGGTCGCGTGAACTTCCAAAGTGCGTTGGGAAGCCACACAAAACAAGGGTGGCCGAAACACAAAACGAACAGAAGTCAAAACGGGCCTAGGAATGGGAAATAAATGGGCTGGACATAAAATAGGCCATAGGCCCAGAAACGAGCGAAATGGAGGTCAGAGCTGAGCCCCGATGGGTCTCCGACGCATCGCGCCCCTGTGCGTCTCGTTGAGACCTTTCCAGAAAGTGCTCGCACGCTAAAAACGGACACTCCTAGCAAAAGTTATGCCCAAAACAGCGTGGCGACCACGCTAAGAGGTTAGCGATGAGTGGAAACAAGCCCAAGACCAATAGGGTGCGTCTTCGACCCCGTGTTTTACCATTTCGCACGCTAGAATTGCACATGATGGGATCGATCATACAAGCACTAATGGACCGGATCCTATCAGTACTCTGAAGTTAAGTTTGTTGCTTAAACTATGAGCAATACCGGCGAATTAGGAATAAAAACACCATACGCGCAGCACATGATGGGTGCGATCATACCAGCACTAATGCACCGGATCCCATCAGAACTCCGAAGTTAAGCGCGCTTGGGCGAGAGTAGTACTAGGATGGGTGACCCCTGGGAAGTCCTCGTGTTGCACCCCTTTTTGTTCTTCTCATCATTCTTTTTGCAAGTTATGTGCTTGATTCTCTTAAAAACTGTCGAGCGAGCACAAAGGGTCGCGTGAACTTCCAAAGTGCGTTGGGAAGCCACACAAAACAAGGGTGGCCGAAACACAAAACGAACAGAAGTCAAAACGGGCCTAGGAATGGGAAATAAATGGGCTGGACATAAAATAGGCCATAGGCCCAGAAACGAGCGAAATGGAGGTCAGAGCTGAGCCCCGATGGGTCTCCGACGCATCGCGCCCCTGTGCGTCTCGTTGAGACCTTTCCAGAAAGTGCTCGCACGCTAAAAACGGACACTCCTAGCAAAAGTTATGCCCAAAACAGCGTGGCGACCACGCTAAGAGGTTAGCGATGAGTGGAAACAAGCCCAAGACCAATAGGGTGCGTCTTCGACCCCGTGTTTTACCATTTCGCACGCTAGAATTGCACATGATGGGATCGATCATACAAGCACTAATGGACCGGATCCTATCAGTACTCTGAAGTTAAGTTTGTTGCTTAAACTATGAGCAATACCGGCGAATTAGGAATAAAAACACCATACGCGCAGCACATGATGGGTGCGATCATACCAGCACTAATGCACCGGATCCCATCAGAACTCCGAAGTTAAGCGCGCTTGGGCGAGAGTAGTACTAGGATGGGTGACCCCCTGGGAAGTCCTCGTGTTGCACCCCTTTTTGTTCTTCTCATCATTCTTTTTGCAAGTTATGTGCTTGATTCTCTTAAAAACTGTCGAGCGAGCACAAAGGGTCGCGTGAACTTCCAAAGTGCGTTGGGAAGCCACACAAAACAAGGGTGGCCGAAACACAAAACGAACAGAAGTCAAAACGGGCCTAGGAATGGGAAATAAATGGGCTGGACATAAAATAGGCCATAGGCCCAGAAACGAGCGAAATGGAGGTCAGAGCTGAGCCCCGATGGGTCTCCGACGCATCGCGCCCCTGTGCGTCTCGTTGAGACCTTTCCAGAAAGTGCTCGCACGCTAAAAACGGACACTCCTAGCAAAAGTTATGCCCAAAACAGCGTGGCGACCACGCTAAGAGGTTAGCGATGAGTGGAAACAAGCCCAAGACCAATAGGGTGCGTCTTCGACCCCGTGTTTTACCATTTCGCACGCTAGAATTGCACATGATGGGATCGATCATACAAGCACTAATGGACCGGATCCTATCAGTACTCTGAAGTTAAGTTTGTTGCTTAAACTATGAGCAATACCGGCGAATTAGGAATAAAAACACCATACGCGCAGCACATGATGGGTGCGATCATACCAGCACTAATGCACCGGATCCCATCAGAACTCCGAAGTTAAGCGCGCTTGGGCGAGAGTAGTACTAGGATGGGTGACCCCCTGGGAAGTCCTCGTGTTGCACCCCTTTTTGTTCTTCTCATCATTCTTTTTGCAAGTTATGTGCTTGATTCTCTTAAAAACTGTCGAGCGAGCACAAAGGGTCGCGTGAACTTCCAAAGTGCGTTGGGAAGCCACACAAAACAAGGGTGGCCGAAACACAAAACGAACAGAAGTCAAAACGGGCCTAGGAATGGGAAATAAATGGGCTGGACATAAAATAGGCCATAGGCCCAGAAACGAGCGAAATGGAGGTCAGAGCTGAGCCCCGATGGGTCTCCGACGCATCGCGCCCCTGTGCGTCTCGTTGAGACCTTTCCAGAAAGTGCTCGCACGCTAAAAACGGACACTCCTAGCAAAAGTTATGCCCAAAACAGCGTGGCGACCACGCTAAGAGGTTAGCGATGAGTGGAAACAAGCCCAAGACCAATAGGGTGCGTCTTCGACCCCGTGTTTTACCATTTCGCACGCTAGAATTGCACATGATGGGATCGATCATACAAGCACTAATGGACCGGATCCTATCAGTACTCTGAAGTTAAGTTTGTTGCTTAAACTATGAGCAATACCGGCGAATTAGGAATAAAAACACCATACGCGCAGCACATGATGGGTGCGATCATACCAGCACTAATGCACCGGATCCCATCAGAACTCCGAAGTTAAGCGCGCTTGGGCGAGAGTAGTACTAGGATGGGTGACCCCCTGGGAAGTCCTCGTGTTGCACCCCTTTTTGTTCTTCTCATCATTCTTTTTGCAAGTTATGTGCTTGATTCTCTTAAAAACTGTCGAGCGAGCACAAAGGGTCGCGTGAACTTCCAAAGTGCGTTGGGAAGCCACACAAAACAAGGGTGGCCGAAACACAAAACGAACAGAAGTCAAAACGGGCCTAGGAATGGGAAATAAATGGGCTGGACATAAAATAGGCCATAGGCCCAGAAACGAGCGAAATGGAGGTCAGAGCTGAGCCCCGATGGGTCTCCGACGCATCGCGCCCCTGTGCGTCTCGTTGAGACCTTTCCAGAAAGTGCTCGCACGCTAAAAACGGACACTCCTAGCAAAAGTTATGCCCAAAACAGCGTGGCGACCACGCTAAGAGGTTAGCGATGAGTGGAAACAAGCCCAAGACCAATAGGGTGCGTCTTCGACCCCGTGTTTTACCATTTCGCACGCTAGAATTGCACATGATGGGATCGATCATACAAGCACTAATGGACCGGATCCTATCAGTACTCTGAAGTTAAGTTTGTTGCTTAAACTATGAGCAATACCGGCGAATTAGGAATAAAAACACCATACGCGCAGCACATGATGGGTGCGATCATACCAGCACTAATGCACCGGATCCCATCAGAACTCCGAAGTTAAGCGCGCTTGGGCGAGAGTAGTACTAGGATGGGTGACCCCCTGGGAAGTCCTCGTGTTGCACCCCTTTTTGTTCTTCTCATCATTCTTTTTGCAAGTTATGTGCTTGATTCTCTTAAAAACTGTCGAGCGAGCACAAAGGGTCGCGTGAACTTCCAAAGTGCGTTGGGAAGCCACACAAAACAAGGGTGGCCGAAACACAAAACGAACAGAAGTCAAAACGGGCCTAGGAATGGGAAATAAATGGGCTGGACATAAAATAGGCCATAGGCCCAGAAACGAGCGAAATGGAGGTCAGAGCTGAGCCCCGATGGGTCTCCGACGCATCGCGCCCCTGTGCGTCTCGTTGAGACCTTTCCAGAAAGTGCTCGCACGCTAAAAACGGACACTCCTAGCAAAAGTTATGCCCAAAACAGCGTGGCGACCACGCTAAGAGGTTAGCGATGAGTGGAAACAAGCCCAAGACCAATAGGGTGCGTCTTCGACCCCGTGTTTTACCATTTCGCACGCTAGAATTGCACATGATGGGATCGATCATACAAGCACTAATGGACCGGATCCTATCAGTACTCTGAAGTTAAGTTTGTTGCTTAAACTATGAGCAATACCGGCGAATTAGGAATAAAAACACCATACGCGCAGCACATGATGGGTGCGATCATACCAGCACTAATGCACCGGATCCCATCAGAACTCCGAAGTTAAGCGCGCTTGGCGAGAGTAGTACTAGGATGGGTGACCCCTGGGAAGTCCTCGTGTTGCACCCCTTTTTGTTCTTCTCATCATTCTTTTTGCAAGTTATGTGCTTGATTCTCTTAAAAACTGTCGAGCGAGCACAAAGGGTCGCGTGAACTTCCAAAGTGCGTTGGGAAGCCACACAAAACAAGGGTGGCCGAAACACAAAACGAACAGAAGTCAAAACGGGCCTAGGAATGGGAAATAAATGGGCTGGACATAAAATAGGCCATAGGCCCAGAAACGAGCGAAATGGAGGTCAGAGCTGAGCCCCGATGGGTCTCCGACGCATCGCGCCCCTGTGCGTCTCGTTGAGACCTTTCCAGAAAGTGCTCGCACGCTAAAAACGGACACTCCTAGCAAAAGTTATGCCCAAAACAGCGTGGCGACCACGCTAAGAGGTTAGCGATGAGTGGAAACAAGCCCAAGACCAATAGGGTGCGTCTTCGACCCCGTGTTTTACCATTTCGCACGCTAGAATTGCACATGATGGATCGATCATACAAGCACTAATGGACCGGATCCTATCAGTACTCTGAAGTTAAGTTTGTTGCTTAAACTATGAGCAATACCGGCGAATTAGGAATAAAAACACCATACGCGCAGCACATGATGGGTGCGATCATACCAGCACTAATGCACCGGATCCCATCAGAACTCCGAAGTTAAGCGCGCTTGGGCGAGAGTAGTACTAGGATGGGTGACCCCTGGGAAGTCCTCGTGTTGCACCCCTTTTTGTTCTTCTCATCATTCTTTTTGCAAGTTATGTGCTTGATTCTCTTAAAAACTGTCGAGCGAGCACAAAGGGTCGCGTGAACTTCCAAAGTGCGTTGGGAAGCCACACAAAACAAGGGTGGCCGAAACACAAAACGAACAGAAGTCAAAACGGGCCTAGGAATGGGAAATAAATGGGCTGGACATAAAATAGGCCATAGGCCCAGAAACGAGCGAAATGGAGGTCAGAGCTGAGCCCCGATGGGTCTCCGACGCATCGCGCCCCTGTGCGTCTCGTTGAGACCTTTCCAGAAAGTGCTCGCACGCTAAAAACGGACACTCCTAGCAAAAGTTATGCCCAAAACAGCGTGGCGACCACGCTAAGAGGTTAGCGATGAGTGGAAACAAGCCCAAGACCAATAGGGTGCGTCTTCGACCCCGTGTTTTACCATTTCGCACGCTAGAATTGCACATGATGGGATCGATCATACAAGCACTAATGGACCGGATCCTATCAGTACTCTGAAGTTAAGTTTGTTGCTTAAACTATGAGCAATACCGGCGAATTAGGAATAAAAACACCATACGCGCAGCACATGATGGGTGCGATCATACCAGCACTAATGCACCGGATCCCATCAGAACTCCGAAGTTAAGCGCGCTTGGGCGAGAGTAGTACTAGGATGGGTGACCCCTGGGAAGTCCTCGTGTTGCACCCCTTTTTGTTCTTCTCATCATTCTTTTTGCAAGTTATGTGCTTGATTCTCTTAAAAACTGTCGAGCGAGCACAAAGGGTCGCGTGAACTTCCAAAGTGCGTTGGGAAGCCACACAAAACAAGGGTGGCCGAAACACAAAACGAACAGAAGTCAAAACGGGCCTAGGAATGGGAAATAAATGGGCTGGACATAAAATAGGCCATAGGCCCAGAAACGAGCGAAATGGAGGTCAGAGCTGAGCCCCGATGGGTCTCCGACGCATCGCGCCCCTGTGCGTCTCGTTGAGACCTTTCCAGAAAGTGCTCGCACGCTAAAAACGGACACTCCTAGCAAAAGTTATGCCCAAAACAGCGTGGCGACCACGCTAAGAGGTTAGCGATGAGTGGAAACAAGCCCAAGACCAATAGGGTGCGTCTTCGACCCCGTGTTTTACCATTTCGCACGCTAGAATTGCACATGATGGGATCGATCATACAAGCACTAATGGACCGGATCCTATCAGTACTCTGAAGTTAAGTTTGTTGCTTAAACTATGAGCAATACCGGCGAATTAGGAATAAAAACACCATACGCGCAGCACATGATGGGTGCGATCATACCAGCACTAATGCACCGGATCCCATCAGAACTCCGAAGTTAAGCGCGCTTGGGCGAGAGTAGTACTAGGATGGGTGACCCCTGGGAAGTCCTCGTGTTGCACCCCTTTTTGTTCTTCTCATCATTCTTTTTGCAAGTTATGTGCTTGATTCTCTTAAAAACTGTCGAGCGAGCACAAAGGGTCGCGTGAACTTCCAAAGTGCGTTGGGAAGCCACACAAAACAAGGGTGGCCGAAACACAAAACGAACAGAAGTCAAAACGGGCCTAGGAATGGGAAATAAATGGGCTGGACATAAAATAGGCCATAGGCCCAGAAACGAGCGAAATGGAGGTCAGAGCTGAGCCCCGATGGGTCTCCGACGCATCGCGCCCCTGTGCGTCTCGTTGAGACCTTTCCAGAAAGTGCTCGCACGCTAAAAACGGACACTCCTAGCAAAAGTTATGCCCAAAACAGCGTGGCGACCACGCTAAGAGGTTAGCGATGAGTGGAAACAAGCCCAAGACCAATAGGGTGCGTCTTCGACCCCGTGTTTTACCATTTCGCACGCTAGAATTGCACATGATGGGATCGATCATACAAGCACTAATGGACCGGATCCTATCAGTACTCTGAAGTTAAGTTTGTTGCTTAAACTATGAGCAATACCGGCGAATTAGGAATAAAAACACCATACGCGCAGCACATGATGGGTGCGATCATACCAGCACTAATGCACCGGATCCCATCAGAACTCCGAAGTTAAGCGCGCTTGGGCGAGAGTAGTACTAGGATGGGTGACCCCCTGGGAAGTCCTCGTGTTGCACCCCTTTTTGTTCTTCTCATCATTCTTTTTGCAAGTTATGTGCTTGATTCTCTTAAAAACTGTCGAGCGAGCACAAAGGGTCGCGTGAACTTCCAAAGTGCGTTGGGAAGCCACACAAAACAAGGGTGGCCGAAACACAAAACGAACAGAAGTCAAAACGGGCCTAGGAATGGGAAATAAATGGGCTGGACATAAAATAGGCCATAGGCCCAGAAACGAGCGAAATGGAGGTCAGAGCTGAGCCCCGATGGGTCTCCGACGCATCGCGCCCCTGTGCGTCTCGTTGAGACCTTTCCAGAAAGTGCTCGCACGCTAAAAACGGACACTCCTAGCAAAAGTTATGCCCAAAACAGCGTGGCGACCACGCTAAGAGGTTAGCGATGAGTGGAAACAAGCCCAAGACCAATAGGGTGCGTCTTCGACCCCGTGTTTTACCATTTCGCACGCTAGAATTGCACATGATGGGATCGATCATACAAGCACTAATGGACCGGATCCTATCAGTACTCTGAAGTTAAGTTTGTTGCTTAAACTATGAGCAATACCGGCGAATTAGGAATAAAAACACCATACGCGCAGCACATGATGGGTGCGATCATACCAGCACTAATGCACCGGATCCCATCAGAACTCCGAAGTTAAGCGCGCTTGGGCGAGAGTAGTACTAGGATGGGTGACCCCCTGGGAAGTCCTCGTGTTGCACCCCTTTTTGTTCTTCTCATCATTCTTTTTGCAAGTTATGTGCTTGATTCTCTTAAAAACTGTCGAGCGAGCACAAAGGGTCGCGTGAACTTCCAAAGTGCGTTGGGAAGCCACACAAAACAAGGGTGGCCGAAACACAAAACGAACAGAAGTCAAAACGGGCCTAGGAATGGGAAATAAATGGGCTGGACATAAAATAGGCCATAGGCCCAGAAACGAGCGAAATGGAGGTCAGAGCTGAGCCCCGATGGGTCTCCGACGCATCGCGCCCCTGTGCGTCTCGTTGAGACCTTTCCAGAAAGTGCTCGCACGCTAAAAACGGACACTCCTAGCAAAAGTTATGCCCAAAACAGCGTGGCGACCACGCTAAGAGGTTAGCGATGAGTGGAAACAAGCCCAAGACCAATAGGGTGCGTCTTCGACCCCGTGTTTTACCATTTCGCACGCTAGAATTGCACATGATGGGATCGATCATACAAGCACTAATGGACCGGATCCTATCAGTACTCTGAAGTTAAGTTTGTTGCTTAAACTATGAGCAATACCGGCGAATTAGGAATAAAAACACCATACGCGCAGCACATGATGGGTGCGATCATACCAGCACTAATGCACCGGATCCCATCAGAACTCCGAAGTTAAGCGCGCTTGGGCGAGAGTAGTACTAGGATGGGTGACCCCCTGGGAAGTCCTCGTGTTGCACCCCTTTTTGTTCTTCTCATCATTCTTTTTGCAAGTTATGTGCTTGATTCTCTTAAAAACTGTCGAGCGAGCACAAAGGGTCGCGTGAACTTCCAAAGTGCGTTGGGAAGCCACACAAAACAAGGGTGGCCGAAACACAAAACGAACAGAAGTCAAAACGGGCCTAGGAATGGGAAATAAATGGGCTGGACATAAAATAGGCCATAGGCCCAGAAACGAGCGAAATGGAGGTCAGAGCTGAGCCCCGATGGGTCTCCGACGCATCGCGCCCCTGTGCGTCTCGTTGAGACCTTTCCAGAAAGTGCTCGCACGCTAAAAACGGACACTCCTAGCAAAAGTTATGCCCAAAACAGCGTGGCGACCACGCTAAGAGGTTAGCGATGAGTGGAAACAAGCCCAAGACCAATAGGGTGCGTCTTCGACCCCGTGTTTTACCATTTCGCACGCTAGAATTGCACATGATGGGATCGATCATACAAGCACTAATGGACCGGATCCTATCAGTACTCTGAAGTTAAGTTTGTTGCTTAAACTATGAGCAATACCGGCGAATTAGGAATAAAAACACCATACGCGCAGCACATGATGGGTGCGATCATACCAGCACTAATGCACCGGATCCCATCAGAACTCCGAAGTTAAGCGCGCTTGGGCGAGAGTAGTACTAGGATGGGTGACCCCTGGGAAGTCCTCGTGTTGCACCCCTTTTTGTTCTTCTCATCATTCTTTTTGCAAGTTATGTGCTTGATTCTCTTAAAAACTGTCGAGCGAGCACAAAGGGTCGCGTGAACTTCCAAAGTGCGTTGGGAAGCCACACAAAACAAGGGTGGCCGAAACACAAAACGAACAGAAGTCAAAACGGGCCTAGGAATGGGAAATAAATGGGCTGGACATAAAATAGGCCATAGGCCCAGAAACGAGCGAAATGGAGGTCAGAGCTGAGCCCCGATGGGTCTCCGACGCATCGCGCCCCTGTGCGTCTCGTTGAGACCTTTCCAGAAAGTGCTCGCACGCTAAAAACGGACACTCCTAGCAAAAGTTATGCCCAAAACAGCGTGGCGACCACGCTAAGAGGTTAGCGATGAGTGGAAACAAGCCCAAGACCAATAGGGTGCGTCTTCGACCCCGTGTTTTACCATTTCGCACGCTAGAATTGCACATGATGGGATCGATCATACAAGCACTAATGGACCGGATCCTATCAGTACTCTGAAGTTAAGTTTGTTGCTTAAACTATGAGCAATACCGGCGAATTAGGAATAAAAACACCATACGCGCAGCACATGATGGGTGCGATCATACCAGCACTAATGCACCGGATCCCATCAGAACTCCGAAGTTAAGCGCGCTTGGGCGAGAGTAGTACTAGGATGGGTGACCCCCTGGGAAGTCCTCGTGTTGCACCCCTTTTTGTTCTTCTCATCATTCTTTTTGCAAGTTATGTGCTTGATTCTCTTAAAAACTGTCGAGCGAGCACAAAGGGTCGCGTGAACTTCCAAAGTGCGTTGGGAAGCCACACAAAACAAGGGTGGCCGAAACACAAAACGAACAGAAGTCAAAACGGGCCTAGGAATGGGAAATAAATGGGCTGGACATAAAATAGGCCATAGGCCCAGAAACGAGCGAAATGGAGGTCAGAGCTGAGCCCCGATGGGTCTCCGACGCATCGCGCCCCTGTGCGTCTCGTTGAGACCTTTCCAGAAAGTGCTCGCACGCTAAAAACGGACACTCCTAGCAAAAGTTATGCCCAAAACAGCGTGGCGACCACGCTAAGAGGTTAGCGATGAGTGGAAACAAGCCCAAGACCAATAGGGTGCGTCTTCGACCCCGTGTTTTACCATTTCGCACGCTAGAATTGCACATGATGGGATCGATCATACAAGCACTAATGGACCGGATCCTATCAGTACTCTGAAGTTAAGTTTGTTGCTTAAACTATGAGCAATACCGGCGAATTAGGAATAAAAACACCATACGCGCAGCACATGATGGGTGCGATCATACCAGCACTAATGCACCGGATCCCATCAGAACTCCGAAGTTAAGCGCGCTTGGGCGAGAGTAGTACTAGGATGGGTGACCCCTGGGAAGTCCTCGTGTTGCACCCCTTTTTGTTCTTCTCATCATTCTTTTTGCAAGTTATGTGCTTGATTCTCTTAAAAACTGTCGAGCGAGCACAAAGGGTCGCGTGAACTTCCAAAGTGCGTTGGGAAGCCACACAAAACAAGGGTGGCCGAAACACAAAACGAACAGAAGTCAAAACGGGCCTAGGAATGGGAAATAAATGGGCTGGACATAAAATAGGCCATAGGCCCAGAAACGAGCGAAATGGAGGTCAGAGCTGAGCCCCGATGGGTCTCCGACGCATCGCGCCCCTGTGCGTCTCGTTGAGACCTTTCCAGAAAGTGCTCGCACGCTAAAAACGGACACTCCTAGCAAAAGTTATGCCCAAAACAGCGTGGCGACCACGCTAAGAGGTTAGCGATGAGTGGAAACAAGCCCAAGACCAATAGGGTGCGTCTTCGACCCCGTGTTTTACCATTTCGCACGCTAGAATTGCACATGATGGGATCGATCATACAAGCACTAATGGACCGGATCCTATCAGTACTCTGAAGTTAAGTTTGTTGCTTAAACTATGAGCAATACCGGCGAATTAGGAATAAAAACACCATACGCGCAGCACATGATGGGTGCGATCATACCAGCACTAATGCACCGGATCCCATCAGAACTCCGAAGTTAAGCGCGCTTGGGCGAGAGTAGTACTAGGATGGGTGACCCCCTGGGAAGTCCTCGTGTTGCACCCCTTTTTGTTCTTCTCATCATTCTTTTTGCAAGTTATGTGCTTGATTCTCTTAAAAACTGTCGAGCGAGCACAAAGGGTCGCGTGAACTTCCAAAGTGCGTTGGGAAGCCACACAAAACAAGGGTGGCCGAAACACAAAACGAACAGAAGTCAAAACGGGCCTAGGAATGGGAAATAAATGGGCTGGACATAAAATAGGCCATAGGCCCAGAAACGAGCGAAATGGAGGTCAGAGCTGAGCCCCGATGGGTCTCCGACGCATCGCGCCCCTGTGCGTCTCGTTGAGACCTTTCCAGAAAGTGCTCGCACGCTAAAAACGGACACTCCTAGCAAAAGTTATGCCCAAAACAGCGTGGCGACCACGCTAAGAGGTTAGCGATGAGTGGAAACAAGCCCAAGACCAATAGGGTGCGTCTTCGACCCCGTGTTTTACCATTTCGCACGCTAGAATTGCACATGATGGGATCGATCATACAAGCACTAATGGACCGGATCCTATCAGTACTCTGAAGTTAAGTTTGTTGCTTAAACTATGAGCAATACCGGCGAATTAGGAATAAAAACACCATACGCGCAGCACATGATGGGTGCGATCATACCAGCACTAATGCACCGGATCCCATCAGAACTCCGAAGTTAAGCGCGCTTGGGCGAGAGTAGTACTAGGATGGGTGACCCCCTGGGAAGTCCTCGTGTTGCACCCCTTTTTGTTCTTCTCATCATTCTTTTTGCAAGTTATGTGCTTGATTCTCTTAAAAACTGTCGAGCGAGCACAAAGGGTCGCGTGAACTTCCAAAGTGCGTTGGGAAGCCACACAAAACAAGGGTGGCCGAAACACAAAACGAACAGAAGTCAAAACGGGCCTAGGAATGGGAAATAAATGGGCTGGACATAAAATAGGCCATAGGCCCAGAAACGAGCGAAATGGAGGTCAGAGCTGAGCCCCGATGGGTCTCCGACGCATCGCGCCCCTGTGCGTCTCGTTGAGACCTTTCCAGAAAGTGCTCGCACGCTAAAAACGGACACTCCTAGCAAAAGTTATGCCCAAAACAGCGTGGCGACCACGCTAAGAGGTTAGCGATGAGTGGAAACAAGCCCAAGACCAATAGGGTGCGTCTTCGACCCCGTGTTTTACCATTTCGCACGCTAGAATTGCACATGATGGGATCGATCATACAAGCACTAATGGACCGGATCCTATCAGTACTCTGAAGTTAAGTTTGTTGCTTAAACTATGAGCAATACCGGCGAATTAGGAATAAAAACACCATACGCGCAGCACATGATGGGTGCGATCATACCAGCACTAATGCACCGGATCCCATCAGAACTCCGAAGTTAAGCGCGCTTGGGCGAGAGTAGTACTAGGATGGGTGACCCCTGGGAAGTCCTCGTGTTGCACCCCTTTTTGTTCTTCTCATCATTCTTTTTGCAAGTTATGTGCTTGATTCTCTTAAAAACTGTCGAGCGAGCACAAAGGGTCGCGTGAACTTCCAAAGTGCGTTGGGAAGCCACACAAAACAAGGGTGGCCGAAACACAAAACGAACAGAAGTCAAAACGGGCCTAGGAATGGGAAATAAATGGGCTGGACATAAAATAGGCCATAGGCCCAGAAACGAGCGAAATGGAGGTCAGAGCTGAGCCCCGATGGGTCTCCGACGCATCGCGCCCCTGTGCGTCTCGTTGAGACCTTTCCAGAAAGTGCTCGCACGCTAAAAACGGACACTCCTAGCAAAAGTTATGCCCAAAACAGCGTGGCGACCACGCTAAGAGGTTAGCGATGAGTGGAAACAAGCCCAAGACCAATAGGGTGCGTCTTCGACCCCGTGTTTTACCATTTCGCACGCTAGAATTGCACATGATGGGATCGATCATACAAGCACTAATGGACCGGATCCTATCAGTACTCTGAAGTTAAGTTTGTTGCTTAAACTATGAGCAATACCGGCGAATTAGGAATAAAAACACCATACGCGCAGCACATGATGGGTGCGATCATACCAGCACTAATGCACCGGATCCCATCAGAACTCCGAAGTTAAGCGCGCTTGGGCGAGAGTAGTACTAGGATGGGTGACCCCCTGGGAAGTCCTCGTGTTGCACCCCTTTTTGTTCTTCTCATCATTCTTTTTGCAAGTTATGTGCTTGATTCTCTTAAAAACTGTCGAGCGAGCACAAAGGGTCGCGTGAACTTCCAAAGTGCGTTGGGAAGCCACACAAAACAAGGGTGGCCGAAACACAAAACGAACAGAAGTCAAAACGGGCCTAGGAATGGGAAATAAATGGGCTGGACATAAAATAGGCCATAGGCCCAGAAACGAGCGAAATGGAGGTCAGAGCTGAGCCCCGATGGGTCTCCGACGCATCGCGCCCCTGTGCGTCTCGTTGAGACCTTTCCAGAAAGTGCTCGCACGCTAAAAACGGACACTCCTAGCAAAAGTTATGCCCAAAACAGCGTGGCGACCACGCTAAGAGGTTAGCGATGAGTGGAAACAAGCCCAAGACCAATAGGGTGCGTCTTCGACCCCGTGTTTTACCATTTCGCACGCTAGAATTGCACATGATGGGATCGATCATACAAGCACTAATGGACCGGATCCTATCAGTACTCTGAAGTTAAGTTTGTTGCTTAAACTATGAGCAATACCGGCGAATTAGGAATAAAAACACCATACGCGCAGCACATGATGGGTGCGATCATACCAGCACTAATGCACCGGATCCCATCAGAACTCCGAAGTTAAGCGCGCTTGGGCGAGAGTAGTACTAGGATGGGTGACCCCTGGGAAGTCCTCGTGTTGCACCCCTTTTTGTTCTTCTCATCATTCTTTTTGCAAGTTATGTGCTTGATTCTCTTAAAAACTGTCGAGCGAGCACAAAGGGTCGCGTGAACTTCCAAAGTGCGTTGGGAAGCCACACAAAACAAGGGTGGCCGAAACACAAAACGAACAGAAGTCAAAACGGGCCTAGGAATGGGAAATAAATGGGCTGGACATAAAATAGGCCATAGGCCCAGAAACGAGCGAAATGGAGGTCAGAGCTGAGCCCCGATGGGTCTCCGACGCATCGCGCCCTGTGCGTCTCGTTGAGACCTTTCCAGAAAGTGCTCGCACGCTAAAAACGGACACTCCTAGCAAAAGTTATGCCCAAACAGCGTGGCGACCACGCTAAGAGGTTAGCGATGAGTTGGAAACAAGCCCAAGACGCAATAGGTGCGTCTTCGACCCCGTGTTTTACCATTTCGCACGCTAGAATTGCACATGATGGGATCGATCATACA
>NQVE01000057.1:0-25738 GCA_003260385.1 Cuscuta australis | reverse complement strand
AAATAAAAACCAAGTGTTTAAAACACTTATTTGATGTATTTGGCTAAGAAATCAAGTGAGACACTTTAAAAAGACACGTCATTTGAGTAAAAACCACGGCTAGCCAAGTTTACGCCGTTTTGCGTGGTTTTTGTCAAACGACTAAAAGCGAGAGATGGTTTTCAAAGTGTTTTTGTTGGAGAACCGTTTAAACATGCCAAAGAGTGAAAGCAGATCATAAAATGCTGAAAACCACTTGGTTGGTTCGGATGCCAAAAACCAAACCCGACAACCGAAAGCCGAACGCTGGTTTCTGAAAGCCAAACATTGGATGGCTTGGTTTTTGGTTTGTGCGAACACCAAGTGTTTTTAATGACTTAAACAAGTTTAAAACCATTTTTATGATGTAAGAAATGCAATGAGAGTTTTTAGCCTAAAGAGCCAAGGTGTAAAGATTGGGTCGGTCTTGATCACAATAAAGACCGACTCAATACTATGATTAAGGTCTTTGTTCTTGGTCTTCGTTTAGCTCTTGCTCTTATCTTCGTTCTTCGCCTTGTATATTCAATGTTCGACTTGATCACGGCGGTTTGGCATTATCAAAACCTGTTACAAAAACAAACACGGCTTTAGTACGAAAACGTGACAAGCCCGTGTTTCAACAATTTTCCCCTTTTTGATAATGGAAAACGAGACGAGATTATGCATAGGAGGATTATTTTGAAAAAGATGTTCCCCCTTAATAGATTCCATTTTACAAAAAAAAATTCCCCTTAATTTATGCATAACCTTAATATCTTCCCCCTTTTGACATTAACAAAAAGAATTAAAAGTAAACTTAGAATTGCAAAAGTAAACTTTTATTCATGAAAAAGGGAAATGTGGAATGAGGGACATGAGTTCAAACCCCTTTATTATTTTTCTGGAATATTTTTGTTTTGATAAATGACAAACAGGATGATGAAATTCAAACGATGATCGAAAATTTACTTTTCGTACCGAGAAAAGAAAAGAGGCGTATCAAGAAAGTTACGGGATAAAAATCAACGGTCCCCCAACGCAGTTTTTCGAAGTGATGTGAAGACTCCGAAGACTTTTTAATTTTTATTGAGTCTAGGATTCTTGTAAGGATGACAATATCTTGTGCACAAAACAATTTAATTTCTGAGGGATAAAAATTATTTTTGAGTCAGTTGAAAAATCATTTTTTCTCTGTCTAAAATATTTTAGTGAGTCAATCTCAAAATAAGTGTGTCAAAATTTCTTTAAACATTTTCTTAAAGTTACACAATTTTCTTTGGTGAGAAAATATACTTTAAATATTTTTTCGTGTATTGTTTGACACACAAAATAATTTTTGGACTCTCTTTTTCTCTCCCCTACTCAAATTAATTGAATAAGGGAGATTTAATCGTAGGAGCGTTTCTTATTCTCGTTGTCTCAAACAACGAGTTAGAAGCCAAAGTGCTTCCAATCGCACTTGGCTTGGGCCCTTTGTGTTTGCGCATTATTTTCATTTTAATCGATTATTTCCTTTAAAATAATCGATTAGATCCAGCGCAATTTTTCAGGTTTGAATTCTTAATCGATTTTTTCTCAAAAAAATCGATTAGCTTGGACAGTACCTCCTAATCGATTATTTGCTTCATTTTAATCGATTTTTAAGCCTTTCTATAGGGCTGCTCATTTTTGAACAATAATCGATTATTTCTAAGCATTTAATCGATTAGTTTGGACAGAGCCTATTAATCGATTATTTGCCTTCATTTAATCGATTATTATTCAGCTTTCTCTTCAGGCTTTTCGCTTCTGTACACTTTAATCGATTAAAATTCCTAATTTAATCGATTAATTCTCTCTGGTACAGAACATCAGCTTTCTTCAACGGATTTATTTTTCTCAGCCTATTTAATCCCTCATTCTCCTTCATTTCAACACACCTCTTGCACTCCAACATATTTCCCTGAGCTATTCATACTTTGCTTCATCTTCCTCATCAAAATATTATTTTTGAGAGTTAGAAATATTTTTCTTTGAGTGCTATAGAAGTTGTCATCCATAGAGCTTAAATCTTTCAACACTACTTTGCTCAATTGTGTGAGCTTTCGTTCTTGTGTTGTAAACTCAATCTCATTTGAGTGTTGTTCTTAAGACTTGTGTGACTCAAGTCTTGTTGTTGTAAGAAAGTGAGGCTTGTGTGATTCAAGTTCTCAAGTTGTACCAGTTTTTCAAGCACCCGTTGAAGCTTGAAGATTAGTAGGACTTTCGAGAGAGTCTCTCGGAGGACTGGACTAGCCACGAGGTGGTGAACCAGTATAAATCCCGGTGTTCTTCTTTCCCTTACTCTCCTTACTTTTTCCTGCGATAATTTTTACGAAAAACGTACATTCTTGAAAACAACTCTATTCACCCCCCTCTAGAGTTGCACTTTTGTCTAACAATTGGTATCGGAGCAGGAAGTTCTTCGAATACGTTATTTTTTCAGGAACTAAAAGATCAAATGGCATCAAGAATGTTCAACGCAGGAGTGACCGAGGGACAATCAACCACGAGGCCACCTTTGTTCGATGGAACAAACTACTCGTATTGGAAGGAGAGGATGAGAATCTTTATCCAATCCAACGACTACAAGCTATGGTTGATTGTGAAGAACGGCTGCGGAGTCCCGATGAAGAAAGTCGGTGAAGTCAACGTTCCCAAAACCGAAGAGGAGTTCAACGACGAAGATTGCAAAAAGATGGAGCTCAACGCAAAAGCAATAAACATGATTTATTACGGTGTTAATGCGGATGACTACCGCAAAATTTCGCGGTGTGAAACCGCAAAACAAATGTGGGAGAAATTGGAGGTCACCTACGAAGGAACCGCGCAGGTTCGGGAGGCCAAAATCGACCATCTTACTCACGAGTACGAACTCTTCTCAATGAAGGAAAACGAGAAGATTGAGGAAATGTTTGAGAGGTTCTCTAACATCATTAATCCTCTCAATCTTCTCGGGAAGACCTACACCGACCGAGAGCTCGTGAGAAAGGTGCTACGAAGCCTATCCCCCAAATGGCGTTCAAAGGTGGACGCAATCGAAGAAGGTCGTGACTTCCAAACAACGACTTATGATGCTCTTCGAGGTAATCTTATTACCTACGAAACCACCCAACTCTCAAAGGTGGTTGAAGAGAGGAACAAGAGGTCTATTGCTCTACCGCAACAACATCAACCCACAACAACATTGATGAAGAAGATGATGACAGCGACGACACCGACCTCGGACTCTTTTTCCGAAAATTCAAGAAGATGATGCTCAAGAAGAGAGCCAAGAAGAACACTCCACCCAAATGCTATGGGTGTGGTGAAATTGGACACATCAAACCAATGTGTCCGAAGCTCAAGAACGAGAAGGACAAGAGGGCACCGAAGAAGCAACGTGCCTACATCTCTTGGGAGAACGACGGCTCCGGGAGTGAAGACTTAGAAACGGAGGAAGTGGCCAACTTATGTCTCATGGCCATTGAAGATGGTGATACATCAAAAGAGGTAAGTGATCAAGAACCTTCTCCCAATGATTCTTTAACTCTTAATGATGTTGCTTGCATTATAGAAGATTTAGTAGGAATGTTCAAAAAGGCTTCCAAAGAAAATAATGAAGTTAAACAAAAAATCCTGATTTTTGAGAAGGATGTAAAAGAACTCAAAAATATAAATGATAAACTTAAACAAGAAATTATATGTTCTGGAAAAAGGCCACAAGAACCTTCAACTACTTCTTCTTCTACATGTTCTAGTTGTACTTCATTAAAAGCTAAAGTTGCTACTTTAGAAAGTAAATTGGGAAAGTTCAATAATGCTTCAAACACCTTAAATAAAATTCTTAAGCAAAAAGTTAGTAATGGTGAAGGACTTGGATATAAGAAAAACCAACCTAGAAAAACAACATTTGTTAAAGCTAGGGGGAATAAAAATGCTAGGATAAATAATCAAACTAGAAGAGCACATCCTAGCAAACTTAGAACTCATTACACTCAACCATATAGGATGAATAATCCAAATGTTATTTGCCACTATTGCAAAAGATAGGTCACATTGCACCCGTGTGCTTCACCAAAATTAGGCATTTTCAACAAACGCACACACATCGCACATATGCTAACCAAAAAGGACCCAACAATATATGGGTACCTAAACCGTCTCCTTGATATCTTTTTGTAGGTGTGCTTGAAGGCTTCGAGTACCTCTTGGTATCTCGATAGCGGATGCTCCAAGCACATGACCGGAGACGCATCCAAATTTAGGAGTCTAGAGTATTTCAAAGGCGGCAATGTCATTTTTGGTGACAACAACAAGGGAAGAATCATTGGAAGTGGCACCGTCGGAAGAGACAATGCTACAACCGTTGAGAACGTTCTTCTTGTTGAGGGCCTCAAGCACAATCTTCTTAGCATTAGCCAATTGTGCGATAGAGGTAACCGTGTCATCTTTGATTCTAGTAAATGCATTGTAGAACGCTTGTGTGACAATAGGACTATTCTTTGTGGTAGTAGAGTAGATAACATTTATATGTTTGATCTTGAAAATTCCCCGTCTATCTTAGCTAAGTGCTCATTACCAAAGAGGAAGAAACGTGGCTATGGCATCGTCAGATAGCTCACGTTAACATGGACCATCTTAATAAGTTGGTTTCTAAAGACTTAGTAATTGGTGTTCCTAAACTTAAGTTTGAGAAGAATCTAATTTGTGATGCATGTCAAAAGGGGAAGCAAGTAAGGGCCTCGTTTAAGTCAAAGAACGTTATTTCTACGACTAGGCCATTACAACTTTTGCACATGGACCTTTTTGGACCTTCAAGGACCATGAGTTTAGGAGGCAATTACTTTGGCTTTGTCATTGTTGATGACTATTCGAGGTTTACATGGACACTCTTTCTTGCTCATAAGTATGATGCACTTAATGCTTTTAAGAAATTCATTAAATTGTTCAAAATAAAAAAGATTGTCACATTTCATCCATAAGAAGTGATCATGGGGGAGAATTCGATCAAGATGGTTTTGATGCCTTATGTGACGAATTAGGCATTGAGCATAACTTCTCGGCCCCCGTACACCACAACAAAATGGAGTGGTTGAACGGAAAAATAGATCTCTTGAAGAGATGCTAGAACTATGCTCAATGAGGCAAACCTTCCTAAATATTTTTGGGCGGATGCCGTGAGTACCGCGTGCTACGTGTTAAACCGAGCCGTCATTAGACCGATACTCAAGAAAACGCCCTATGAACTTTACAAAGGAAGAAAGCCTAACCTTTCCTATTTTCATGTCTTTGGATGTAAAGTTTTTATTCATAATAACGGAAAAGATAACTTGGGAAAATTTGATGCTAAGTCGGATGAAGGAATTTTCTTAGGTTATTCTCTTCGTAGTAAGGCATATAGAGTGTTCAACAAGCGTACTAAGACCGTAGAGGAATCTATTCATGTTGTCTTTGATGAATTTGATGCTCGCTTGGCGAAGAAAGGTATTGTTGATAATGTTGCAGGTTCTTATGATGATGAAGAAGAAATCGTTAAGAAAAAGGAACGGAAGAAGAGAAAAGCAGGAACAAACGGTCTTCCTAAGGAGTGGAGAACATTGAAGAACCACCCGATTGACAACGTTATTGGTGAAATAACGCAGGGAGTTTCTACTCGTAATTCTCTTAGGAACACAATTAATCACATGGCCTTTGTTTCCAAATTGAACCAACAACCGTTTTGGATGCTATTAATGATGAACATTGGTCTATGGCAATGCAAGAGGAGCTTAACCAATTTAAACACAATGATGTTTGGGAATTGGTGCCTAGACCTAATGATCATTCCGTTATTGGCACAAAATGGGTGTTTCGTAACAAACTCGACGAAAATGGATAATCACAGAAACAAAGCTAGGCTTGTAGCTAAAGGCTACAATCAAGAAGAAGGCATTGATTATGAAGAAACTTATGCACCGGTTGCACGTTTAGAAGCTATTCGTTTATTGCTTGCATTTGCATCTACAATGGATTTTAAACTTTATCAAATGGATGTTAAAAGTGCCTTCCTTAATGGTATCATTCAAGAGGAAGTGTATGTCGAACAACCCCCGGGTTTCGAAGACTATGAGTTTCCCGAACATGTCTTCAAACTCAAAAAGGCGCTTTACGGTCTCAAACAAGCACCTCGTGCTTGGTATGAACGGTTAAGCAAATTTCTTTTGGACCATGAGTTCAAACGGGGTCAAGTCGACACTACTCTTTTTATCAAGAAAGATAACCAAGACATCCTTTTGGTTCAAGTTTACGTAGATGATATCATATTCGGTGCTACTAACGAAGTTTTGTGCAGGGATTTTTCCGATATGATGCAAAGTGAATTTGAGATGTCGATGATGGGAGAATTAAAGTTCTTCCTTGGGCTACAAATTAGACAATGCAAAGCAGGGACATTCGTGTGTCAAACGAAATATTGCAGGGAGTTGCTTAAGAGATTCGATGTTACCGAATCCAAATCCATTGACACACCAATGAGCACCTCTTGCTATCTCGACAAGGATGAAAAAGGTAAAGAGGTGGACATCAAACGCTACCGAGGTATGATCGGATCTTTACTTTATCTTACCGCGAGTAGACCGGATATCATGTACTCCGTTTGTATATGCGCTAGGTATCAATCTTGTCCTAAGGAGTCGCACTCGGCTGCGATCAAAAGGATAATGCGATATCTCGCGGGCACGTTGAACGTAGGTCTTTGGTATCCCAAAGGTTCGACATGTCATCTTGTTGGCTATTCCGACTCGGATTTTGCAGGTTGCAAACTCGATAGGAAAAGTACCAGCGGTACTTGCCACTTATTCGGTCATTCGTTAATCTCGTGGTTTAGTAAGAAACAGGTTAGTGTTGCACTTTCCACCACCGAAGCGGAATATGTCGCTGCGGGAAGTTGTTGTGCCCAAATTCTTTGGCTAAAACAACAACTTGTGGATTTCGGCCTTATACTTGATCACATCCCAATTAGGTGTGACAATATGAGCGCCATTAGTCTATCGAAGAACCCCGTTCTTCACTCCAGGACTAAACACATAGAAATTAGGCATCACTTCATACGAGATCACGTCCAAAAGGGAGATGTCACAATTGAGTTTGTTGAAACGAAACATCAATTGGCCGACATTTTCACGAAACCCCTTAGTAGGGAGAGTTTCTTTCACATTCGGAATGAACTTGGCATTTTGGATATCTCTATGAACTAATTTATTCTTTTTATTGATGGTACTAATTTGAGCGTCGGAGGCGCAATAATTCTTTTTGCAGGGCTTTTATTGTAGGTATCTCTTCCCTTGGTATTCAACCTAATTGGACTTGATATTTTTTTCTCAAACAAATTTTAATCGATTATTCCTCAAAGAAAAATCGATTAGTCGCCTCTGTCTTTCTTAATCGATTAATCGTTTCTGTTTAATCGATTAATTGCGAAACGTCTTTAGCGCTGATTCACCTTTTAATCGATTAATCTTGTTCAATTAATCGATTAGACTCATCTGTTCAACTTAATCGATTAACCTCTATAATTAATCGATTAATATCTTGAACGAGACATTTTGGCTCTGCTTCTTCTAATCGATTAACAAGCTTCGTTTAATCGATTTGCCTCGGCTGTGTTCCTTAATCGATTAAATACTACATTTTAATCGATTAATATTCGATTTTCGCCTATATCCAGCGCAGGCTTCGTCTTCTTCGCCATTCTCTTTTCAGAAATCAGAAACCCTAACTCTTTCTCCTCTTCAATCCTCTCAATTTTCTTCATTTTCTCACAAATCTTCTCACCAAATCTCATCAATTTAAAGAGGAAGGATGCCAAGGTGCAAGAACGCTTCCTCGGGTCAAGAAACTGCAGCAGAGGAGAATGAGAGGCCATGGCGTCGTGAAGGGAGCAAGTACATTCACATTCAAACGGGTCTCGCCTTCAACACCGGGGCTTCCGTCGAGAGGTTCCACAACATCTTCCTCACGAAGGAGATCGTCGCTCCCAAGATCGTGAACAAGGACCTCTTCAAATCGGCGACCTATGCCCCGAGTAAGTCTATGTTCTTTCAACAAGGATTGCTTCGTTTCATCCATTTGACGTATGAATTCTTTTGTCCAAATCTTATACGTCAATTTTATGCAAATCTTCATACAACTAAGGGAGGTTCGCCATCTCTCATTTCCTATGTTGACGGCAAAACCGTTTTCATTGACGGTGCCGGTTTGACTTCGTTGTTTGGTCTTCGTCGCGGCGAAATTACCGAAAACTTGGATGAAACATTCCAAGATGAGGCAATTTGGCGACAACTCGGGTTGGATCATCGTGATCTCAAGTTTAGAAACTCTAGCAACCCGAGTGTAGTTAATCTCACTTTAATTCAACGTGTCCAACAATACATTTTTTCATATGTTTTGTTGCCCCGTGATTCGAACCATGGCGTCGTCAACAAGGACGATATTCGTTTGTTTCACGTCCTGTTGAACGATGTCAAATTTGATTGGGTTCACTTCTTTATCGTTGCCCTTAGCGATGGCACTCGTTTTTCCCATCTCCGGTTTGCCATCCCCGTTATGCATCCTTGCACATTGCAAAATAGACTTTACTCGGGACACTCAGGTGCCGGTTAAGAAGACTTGTTTCATCACTGAAGCCAAGTTTTCCCGGATCGTGTATCGAGAGGAGGGAGATGCTGCACCAAATCTGGACTTGGTCGTCGCCGAAGAAGAAGAAGAAAGCCAAAACGAGAATCAAGCTGAGTCATCTCAAGCCGGAGGTAGTCGAGCCACGGAGCGCGTCACTCGTCAGCGGAGGACTCGCCCGAGAGAAGAAGCACCGGAACCTTCTTGGGTGAAGAAGATCTTCGACACTCTCACGTGCATCCGAGATGACGTTCGCCAGCTCAACGAGAGGATGACTCGTCTTGAGCAATCTCGCTCCTACCGTGGCCCGCGTCACAGCTTTGGCGGAGGAGCTCGTCCGGCGAACTCTCTTTGACTGTTATTTTCTCTTGATTGATTATGATACATTGTTATTTGTTTTAACTCTTTTGGTGGATGATGATGCTGCTAGTTGATATTAATTGCTTATGTATTAATATCATTGTTTGTTTGGCAATTTTGTTCTTGTTTAGAACATATTGACCCTTTGTGGCGTTTTACAAATTCTTTTTTAAAGAAAACTCTTGACATCCTTCAAAATCCCGGCATTGTTTAAGGGGGAAAGTTATCGGTTGATAATGCCAAAAGGGGGAAGGAAGGATAGTTGAGATTTATTTTTCCGCTTATTACTCCGATGATTATTTTTACTGCACTTCTCTAACATTGCAGGGGGAATCAGTTAAGGAAAGTATTCTTTTCTTTTTCTCAACTATGTTTGTCATTATCAAAAAGGGGGAAATTGTTGGACATGAGTTCAAACCCCTTTATTATTTTCTCTGGAATATTTTTTGTTTTGATAAATGACAAACAGGATGATGAAATTCAAACGATGATCGAAAATTTACTTTTCGTATCGAGAAAAGAAAAGAGACGTATCAAGAAAGTTACGGGATAAAAATCAACGGTCCCCCAACGCAATTTTTTTGAAGTGATGTGAAGACTTCGAAGACTTTTAAATTTTTATTGAGTCTAGGATTCTTGTAAGGGTGACAATATCTTTTGCACAAAACAATTTAATTTCTGAGGGATAAAAAAAATATTTTTGAGTCAGTTGAAAAATCATTTTTTTTTCTGTCCAAAATATTTTAGTGAGTCAGTTTCAAAATGAGTGTGTCAAAATTTCTTTTAAAAACATTAATTCTTAAAGTTATACAATTTTCCTTGGTGAGAAAAATATACCTTAAATATTTTCTCGTGTATTGTTTGACACACAAAATAATTTTTGGACTCTCTTTTTTTTCTCCCCTACTCAAATTCATTGAATAAGGGAGATATAATCGTTGGAGCGCTTTTATTCTCGTTGTCTCAAACAACGAGTTAGAAGCCAAAGGGCTTCCAATCGCACTTGGCTTGGGCCCTTTGTGTTTGCGCATTATTTTCATGTTAATCGATTATTTACTCTAAAATAATCGATTAGATCCAGCGCAATTTCTCAGGTTTGAATTCTTAATCGATTTTTTCTCTTAAAATAATCGATTAGCTTGGACAGAGCCTCCTAATCGATTATTTGCTCCATTTTAATCGATTTTTAAGCTTTTCAGCAGGCTGCTCATTTTTGAACAATAATCGATTATTTCTCAGCAATTAATCGATTAGTTCGGACAGAGCCTATTAATCGATTATTTGCCTTAATTTAATCGATTATTATTCAGCCTTCGTTTCTGGCTTTTCGCTTCTGTACACTTTAATCGATTAAAATTCATAATTTAATCGATTAATTCTCTCTGGTACAGAACATCAGCTTTCTTCAACGGCTTTATTTTCCTCAGCCTATTTAATCCCTCATTCTCCTTCATTTCCATACACCTCTTGCACTCCAATATATTTCTTTGAGCTATTCATCCTTTGCTTCATCTTCCTCATCAAAATATTATTTTTGAGAGTTAGAAATATTTTTTCTTTGAGTGCTATAGAAGTTGTCATCCATAGAGCTTAAATCTTTCAACACTACTTTGCTCAATTGTGTGAGCTTTCATTCTTGTGTTGTAAACTCAATCTCATTTGAGTGTTGTTCTTAAGACTTGTGTGACTCAAGTCTTGTTGTTGTAAGAAAGTGAGGCTTGTGTGATTCAAGTTCTCAAGTTGTAACGGTTTTTCAAGCACCCGTTGAAGCTTGAAGATTAGTAGGACTTTCGAGAGAGTCTCTCGGAGGACTGGACTAGCCACGAGGTGGTGAACCAGTATAAATCCCGGTGTTCTTCTTTCCCTTACTCTCCTTATTTTTTTCCTGCGATAATTTTTACGAAAAACGTACATTCTTAAAAACAACTCTATTCACCCCCCCTCTAGAGTTGCACTTTTGTCTAACAATTGGTATCAGAGCAGGAAGTTCTTCGAATACGTCATTTTTTTTCAGGAACTAAAAGATCAAATGGCATCAAGAATGTTCAACGCAGGAGTGACCGAGGGACAATCAACCACGAGGCCACCTTTGTTTGATGGAACAAACTACTCGTATTGGAAGGAGAGGATGAGAATCTTTATCCAATCCAACGACTACAAGCTATGGTTGATTGTGAAGAACGGCTGCGGAGTCCCTATGAAGAAAGTCGGTGAAGTCAACGTTCCCAAGACCGAAGAGGAGTTCACCGACGAAGATTGCAAAAAGATGGAGCTCAATGCAAAAGCAATAAACATGATTTATTGCGGTGTTAATGCGGATGACTACCGCAAAATTTCGCGGTGTGAAACCGCAAAACAAATGTGGGAGAAATTGGAGGTCACCTACGAAGGAACCGCGCAGGTTCGGGAAGCCAAAATCGACCATCTCACTCATGAGTACGAACTCTTCTCAATGAAGGAAAACGAGAAGATTGAGGAAATGTTTGAGAGGTTCTCTAACATCATTAATCCTCTCAATCTTCTCGGGAAGACCTACACCGACCGAGAGCTCGTGAGAAAGGTGCTACGAAGCCTATCCCCAAATGGCGTTCAAAGGTGGACGCAATCGAAGAAGGTCGTGACTTCCAAACAACGACCTATGATGCTCTTCGAGGTAATCTTATTACCTACGAAACCACCCAACTCTCAAAGGTGGTTGAAGAGAGGAACAAGAGGTCTATTGCTCTACCCGCAACAACATCAACCCACAACAACGTTGATGAAGAAGATGATGACAGCGACGACACCGACCTCGGACTCTTTGTCCGAAAATTCAAGAAGATGATGCTCAAGAAGGGAGCCAAGAAGAACACTCCACCCAAATGCTATGGGTGTGGTGAAATTGGACACATCAAACCAATGTGTCCGAAGCTCAAGATCGAGAAGGACAAGAGGGCACCGAAGAAGCAACGTGCCTACATCTCTTGGGAGAACGACGGCTCCGGGAGTGAAGACTCAGAAACGGAGGAAGTGGCCAACTTATGCCTCATGGCCATTGAAGATGGTGATACATCAAAAGAGGTAAGTGATCAAGAACCTTCTCCCAATGATTCTTTAACTCTTAATGATGTTGCTTGCATTATAGAAGATTTAGTAGGAATGTTCAAAAAGGCTTCCAAAGAAAATAATGAAGTTAAACAAAAAATCCTGATTTTTGAGAAGGATGTAAAAGAACTCAAAAATATAAATGATAAACTTAAACAAGAAATTATATCTTTTGAAAAAGGCCACAAGAACCTTCAACTACTTCTTCTTCTACATGTTCTAGTTGTACTTCATTAAAAGCTAAAGTTGCTACTTTAGAAAGTAAATTGGGAAAGTTCAATAATGCTTCAAACACCTTAAATAAAATTCTTAAGCAAAAAGTTAGTAATGGTGAAGGACTTGGATATAAGAAAAACCAACCTAGAAAAACAACATTTGTTAAAGCTAGGGGAATAAAAATGCTAGGATAAATAATCAAACTAGAAGAGCACATCCTAGCAAACTTAGAACTCATTACACTCAACCATATAGGATGAATAATCCAAATGTTATTTGCCACTATTGCAATAAGATAGGTCACATTGCACCCGTGTGCTTCACCAAAATTAGGCATTTTCAACAAACGCACACACATCGCACATATGCTAACCAAAAAGGACCCAACAATATATGGGTACCTAAACCGTCTCCTTGATATCTTTTTGTAGGTGTGCTTGAAGGCTTCGAGTACCTCTTGGTATCTCGATAGCGGATGCTCCAAGCACATGACCGGAGACGCATCCAAATTTAGGAGTCTAGAGTATTTCAAAGGCGGCAATGTCATTTTTGGTGACAACAACAAGGGAAGAATCATTGGAAGTGGCACCGTCGGAAGAGACAATGCTACAACCGTTGAGAACGTTCTTCTTGTTGAGGGCCTCAAGCACAATCTTCTTAGCATTAGCCAATTGTGCGATAGAGGTAACCGTGTCATCTTTGATTCTAGTAAATGCATTGTAGAACGCTTGTGTGACAATAGGACTATTCTTTGTGGTAGTAGAGTAGATAACATTTATATGTTTGATCTTGAAAATTCCCCGTCTATCTTAGCTAAGTGCCTCATTACCAAAGAGGAAGAAACGTGGCTATGGCATCGTCAGATAGCTCACGTTAACATGGACCATCTTAATAAGTTGGTTTCTAAAGACTTAGTAATTGGTGTTCCTAAACTTAAGTTTGAGAAGAATCTAATTTGTGATGCATGTCAAAAGGGGAAGCAAGTAAGGGCCTCGTTTAAGTCAAAGAACGTTATTTCTACGACTAGGCCATTACAACTTTTGCACATGGACCTTTTTGGACCTTCAAGGACCATGAGTTTAGGAGGCAATTACTTTGGCTTTGTCATTGTTGATGACTATTCGAGGTTTACATGGACACTCTTTCTTGCTCATAAGTATGATGCACTTAATGCTTTTAAGAAATTCATTAAATTGGTTCAAAATAAAAAAAATTGTCACATTTCATCCATAAGAAGTGATCATGGGGGAGAATTCGATCAAGATGGTTTTGATGCCTTATGTGACGAATTAGGCATTGAGCATAACTTCTCGGCCCCCCGTACACCACAACAAAATGGAGTGGTTGAACGGAAAAATAGATCTCTTGAAGAGATGGCTAGAACTATGCTCAATGAGGCAAACCTTCCTAAATATTTTTGGGCGGATGCCGTGAGTACCGCGTGCTACGTGTTAAACCGAGCCGTCATTAGACCGATACTCAAGAAAACGCCCTATGAACTTTACAAAGGAAGAAAGCCTAACCTTTCCTATTTTCATGTCTTTGGATGTAAAGTTTTTATTCATAATAACGGAAAAGATAACTTGGGAAAATTTGATGCTAAGTCGGATGAAGGAATTTTCTTAGGTTATTCTCTTCGTAGTAAGGCATATAGAGTGTTCAACAAGCGTACTAAGACCGTAGAGGAATCTATTCATGTTGTCTTTGATGAATTTGATGCTCGCTTGGCAAAGAAAGGTATTGTTGATAATGTTGCAGGTTCTTATGATGATGAAGAAGAAATCGTTAAGGAAAAGGAACCGGAAGAAGAGAAAATGCAGGAACAAACGGTTCTTCCTAAGGAGTGGAGAACATTGAAGAACCACCCGATTGACAACGTTATTGGTGAAATAACGCAGGGAGTTTCTACTCGTAATTCTCTTAGGAACACAATTAATCACATGGCCTTTGTTTCCCAAATTGAACCAACAACCGTTTTGGATGCTATTAATGATGAACATTGGTCTATGGCAATGCAAGAGGAGCTTAACCAATTTAAACACAATGATGTTTGGGAATTGGTGCCTAGACCTAATGATCATTCCGTTATTGGCACAAAATGGGTGTTTCGTAACAAACTCGACGAAAATGGAGTAATCACCAGAAACAAAGCTAGGCTTGTAGCTAAAGGCTACAATCAAGAAGAAGGCATTGATTATGAAGAAACTTATGCACCGGTTGCACGTTTAGAAGCTATTCGTTTATTGCTTGCATTTGCATCTACAATGGATTTTAAACTTTATCAAATGGATGTTAAAAGTGCCTTCCTTAATGGTATCATTCAAGAGGAAGTGTATGTCGAATAACCCCCGGGTTTCGAAGACTATGAGTTTCCCGAACATGTCTTCAAACTCAAAAAGGCGCTTTACGGTCTCAAACAAGCACCTCGTGCTTGGTATGAACGGTTAAGCAAATTTCTTTTGGACCATGAGTTCAAACGGGGTCAAGTCGACACTACTCTTTTTATCAAGAAAGATAACCAAGACATCCTTTTGGTTCAAGTTTACGTAGATGATATCATATTCGGTGCTACTAACGAAGTTTTGTGCAGGGATTTTTCCGATATGATGCAAAGTGAATTTGAGATGTCGATGATGGGAGAATTAAAGTTCTTCCTTGGGCTACAAATTAGACAATGCAAAGCAGGGACATTCGTGTGTCAAACGAAATATTGCAGGGAGTTGCTTAAGAGATTCGATGTTACCGAATCCAAATCCATTGACACACCAATGAGCACCTCTTGCTATCTCGACAAGGATGAAAAAGGTAAAGAGGTGGACATCAAACGCTACCGAGGTATGATCGGATCTTTACTTTATCTTACCGCGAGTAGACCGGATATCATATACTCCGTTTGTATATGCGCTAGGTATCAATCTTGTCCTAAGGAGTCGCACTCGGCTGCGATCAAAAGGATAATGTGATATCTCGCGGGCACGTTGAACGTAGGTCTTTGGTATCCCAAAGGTTCGACATGTCATCTTGTTGGCTATTCCGACTCGGATTTTGCAGGTTGCAAACTCGATAGGAAAAGTACCAGCGGTACTTGCCACTTATTCGGTCATTCGTTAATCTCGTGGTTTAGTAAGAAACAGGTTAGTGTTGCACTTTCCACCACCGAAGCGGAATATGTCGCTGCGGGAAGTTGTTGTGCCCAAATTCTTTGGCTAAAACAACAACTTGTGGATTTCGGCCTTATACTTGATCACATCCCAATTAGGTGTGACAATATGAGCGCCATTAGTCTATCGAAGAACCCCGTTCTTCACTCCAGGACTAAACACATAGAAATCAGGCATCACTTCATACGAGATCACGTCCAAAAGGGAGATGTCACAATTGAGTTTGTTGAAACGAAACATCAATTGGCCGACATTTTCACGAAATCCCTTAGTAGGGAGAGTTTCTTTCACATTCGGAATGAACTTGGCATTTTGGATATCTCTATGAACTAATTTATTCTTTTTATTGATGGTACTAATTTGAGCGTTGGAGGCGCAATAATTCTTTTTGCAGGGCTTTTATTGTAGGTATCTCTTCCCTTGGTATTCAACCTAATTGGACTTGATATTTTTTTCTCAAACAAATTTTAATCGATTATTCCTCAAAGAAAAATCGATTAGTCGCCTCTGTCTTTCTTAATCGATTAATCGTTTCTGTTTAATCGATTAATTTGCGAAACGTCTTTAGCGCTGATTCACCTTTTAATCGATTAATCTTGTTCAATTAATCGATTAGACTCATCTGTTCAACTTAATCGATTAACCCTCTATAATTAATCGATTAATATCTTGAACGAGACATTTTGGCTCTGCTTCTTCTAATCGATTAACAAGCTTCGTTTAATCGATTTTGCCTCGGCTGTGTTCCTTAATCGATTAAATACTACATTTTAATCGATTAATATTCGATTTTCGCCCTATATCCAGCGCAGGCTTCGTCTTCTTCGCCATTCTCTTTTCAGAAATCAGAAACCCTAACTCTTTCTCCTCTTCAATCCCTCTCAATTTTCTTCCATTTTCTCACAAATCTTCTCACCAAATCTCATCAATTTCAAGAGGAAGGATGCCAAGGTGCAAGAACGCTTCCTCGGGTCAAGAAACCGCAGCAGAGGAGAATGAGAGGCCATGGCGTCGTGAAGGGAGCAAGTACATTCACATTCAAACGGGTCTCGCCTTCAACACCGGGGCTTCCGTCGAGAGGTTCCACAACATCTTCCTCACGAAGGAGATCGTCGCTCCCAAGATCGTGAACAAGGACCTCTTCAAATCGGCGACCTATGCCCCGAGTAAGTCTATGTTCTTTCAACAAGGATTGCTTCGTTTCATCCATTTGACGTATGAATTCTTTTGTCCAAATCTTATACGTCAATTTTATGCAAATCTTCATACAACTAAGGGAGGTTCGCCATCTCTCATTTCCTATGTTGACGGCAAAACCGTTTTCATTGACGGTGCCGGTTTGACTTCGTTGTTTGGTCTTCGTCGCGGCGAAATTACCGAAAACTTGGATGAAACATTCCAAGATGAGGCAATTTGGCGACAACTCGGGTTGGATCATCGTGATCTCAAGTTTAGAAACTCTAGCAACCCGAGTGTAGTTAATCTCACTTTAATTCAACGTGTCCAACAATACATTTTTTCATATGTTTTGTTGCCCCGTGATTCGAACCATGGCGTCGTCAACAAGGACGATATTCGTTTGTTTCACGTCCTGTTGAACGATGTCAAATTTGATTGGGTTCACTTCTTTATCGTTGCCCTTAGCGATGGCACTCGTTTTTCCCATCTCCGGTTTGCCATCCCCGTTATGCATCCTTGCACATTGCAAAATAGACTTTACTCGGGACACTCAGGTGCCGGTTAAGAAGACTTGTTTCATCACTGAAGCCAAGTTTTCCCGGATCGTGTATCGAGAGGAGGGAGATGCTGCACCAAATCTGGACTTGGTCGTCGCCGAAGAAGAAGAAGAAAGCCAAAACGAGAATCAAGCTGAGTCATCTCAAGCCGGAGGTAGTCGAGCCACGGAGCGCGTCACTCGTCAGCGGAGGACTCGTCCGAGAGAAGAAGCACCGGAACCTTCTTGGGTGAAGAAGATCTTCGACACTCTCACGTGCATCCGAGATGACGTTCGCCAGCTCAACGAGAGGATGACTCATCTTGAGCAATCTCGCTCCTACCGTGGCCCGCGTCACAGCTTTGGCGGAGGAGCTCGTCCGGCGAACTCTCTTTGACTGTTATTTTCTCTTGATTGATTATGATACATTGTTATTTGTTTTAACTCTTTTGGTGGATGATGATGCTGCTAGTTGATATTAACTGCTTATGTATTAATATCATTGTTTGTTTGGAAATTTTGTTCTTGTTTAGAACATATTGACCCTTTGTGGCGTTTTACAAATTCTTTTTTAAAGAAAACTCTTGACATCCTTCAAAATCCCGGCATTGTTTAAGGGGGAAAGTTATCGGTTGATAATGCCAAAAGGGGAAGGAAGGATAGTTGAGATTTATTTTTCCGCTTATTACTCCGATGATTATTTTACTGCACTTCTCTAACATTGCAGGGGGAATCAGTTAAGGAAAGTATTCTTTTCTTTTTCTCAACTATGTTTGTCATTATCAAAAAGGGGAAATTGTTGGACATGAGTTCAAACCCCTTTATTATTTTCTCTGGAATATTTTTGTTTGATAAATGACAAACAGGATGATGAAATTCAAACGATGATCGAAAATTTACTTTTCGTATCGAGAAAAGAAAAGAGACGTATCAAGAAAGTTACGGGATAAAAATCAACGGTCCCCCAACGCAATTTTTTTGAAGTGATGTGAAGACTTCGAAGACTTTTAAATTTTTATTGAGTCTAGGATTCTTGTAAGGGTGACAATATCTTTTGCACAAAACAATTTAATTTCTGAGGGATAAAAAAATATTTTTGAGTCAGTTGAAAAATCATTTTTTTTCTGTCCAAAATATTTTAGTGAGTCAGTTTCAAAATGAGTGTGTCAAAATTTCTTTTAAAAACATTAATTCTTAAAGTTATACAATTTCCTTGGTGAGAAAATATACCTTAAATATTTTCTCGTGTATTGTTTGACACACAAAATAATTTTTGGACTCTCTTTTTTTCTCCCCTACTCAAATTCATTGAATAAGGGAGATATAATCGTTGGAGCGCTTTTATTCTCGTTGTCTCAAACAACGAGTTAGAAGCCAAAGGGCTTCCAATCGCACTTGGCTTGGGCCCTTTGTGTTTGCGCATTATTTTCATGTTAATCGATTATTTACTCTAAAATAATCGATTAGATCCAGCGCAATTTCTCAGGTTTGAATTCTTAATCGATTTTTTCTCTTAAAATAATCGATTAGCTTGGACAGAGCCTCCTAATCGATTATTTGCTCCATTTTAATCGATTTTTAAGCTTTTCAGCAAGCTGCTCATTTTTGAACAATAATCGATTATTTCTCAGCAATTAATCGATTAGTTCGGACAGAGCCTATTAATCGATTATTTGCCTTAATTTAATCGATTATTATTCAGCCTTCGTTTCTGGCTTTTCGCTTCTGTACACTTTAATCGATTAAAATTCATAATTTAATCGATTAATTCTCTCTGGTACAGAACATCAGCTTTCTTCAACGCTTTATTTTCCTCAGCCTATTTAATCCTCATTCTCCTTCATTTCCATACACCTCTTGCACTCCAATATATTTCTTTGAGCTATTCATCCTTTGCTTCATCTTCCTCATCAAAATATTATTTTGAGAGTTAGAAATATTTTTTCTTTGAGTGCTATAGAAGTTGTCATCCATAGAGCTTAAATCTTTCAACACTACTTTGCTCAATTGTGTGAGCTTTCATTCTTGTGTTGTAAACTCAATCTCATTTGAGTGTTGTTCTTAAGACTTGTGTGACTCAAGTCTTGTTGTTGTAAGAAAGTGAGGCTTGTGTGATTCAAGTTCTCAAGTTGTAACGGTTTTTCAAGCACCCGTTGAAGCTTGAAGATTAGTAGGACTTTCGAGAGAGTCTCTCGGAGGACTGGACTAGCCACGAGGTGGTGAACCAGTATAAATCCCGGTGTTCTTCTTTCCCTTACTCTCCTTATTTTTTCCTGCGATAATTTTTACGAAAAACGTACATTCTTAAAAACAACTCTATTCACCCCCCCTCTAGAGTTGCACTTTTGTCTAACATGGAATACAACGGAATGGAAAAAAAATGCAATCATAGTAAGAAGAGAAAAGAAAAGTTTAAGCATCGGCGTCCTCGTCGTCCTCGACGTCCATGGGATCGCCGTCGACCGCATCTTCAAAGTCGGCCTCGTCGGGGGAGGAGGATGGTGCATAGAAGTTATCCTCCTCGTCCTCGCCTTCATAGTTTTGGCCGAGGAAGGTGCTGTCAAAGGGCGGCGGGACGTAGTTGACGCCGCGGAAGAACGCCGTCATGTCGTGGTGTTGGCGTTGCAGCGTCCAGTCCATCCGCTCGATTGACTGCCCCATGCCGTCTACTGTGAGGGTTAGCCGATTCAGAGTATCGGCTATGGATTGCAGAGAGGCCTTGGCGGGAGCGGGGGCTGGTGCACAACTTGGGCCTGCGCCGTCCCGGTCTCCGGACTTATTCCAGAAGGTGTTGTCTTGAATTATCCAAATCTTTGTCATCTTCGTATCCGGGCCGGCGATGGAGATGTCGGCGGAGATGATGAGGTCCATGACGAGGAAGGCGTATGGCAAGCTTCGCTCGGTGGCGATGGAGGCGCAATCCGCCATGTGGATCATCACGAATTTCGCCCAATTGATGGAGGCGCCGTGGATGATGGCATGAATCGCCTTCAAGTCCTCGTTGAAGAGCGAGGTATGGCTGCTGTCCTGGGGGCGGAGAATCCGGGTGATGATGTAGAGGAGGAGGCGCTTGTCCGGTGGGGCCGAGTGAATCGTCGGTGCGCCGCTGTGGCGGATCAAGTTGGTGATCCCAAGCTCACGAATGACGACCGCCTCGTTGTTGAGGATCCAATCATCGCCACCATAGGTTGTGATGTCGTCACCGCGGATGGGCAGCCCTGCGACCCGAGCAAAGGTAGGCAAATCAATCTCTATGTCGTAGAGATTGATGCTGCTGCGAATGGTGTCCCCGTCACGGCGGAGATTGGAGTAGAAAGCCCGGACGAAGGCGGGATTGAAGCTCAGCAGCTCTTGGAGACAAATGGCCCCAAACCCGACGCTTGGAGTTGGTTGTCGAGGTCGTGGTACCCTTTGTCTTGGGGAAACAACTCCGGGAGCACGCGAGGTGGAGAGATCGGGCGCTTGGCAAAGTGAGTGAGGAAGCGTGTTAGTTCTTCCTCAGACCCGAACTCAAGAAATGATCCGTCCAAATATGGGAACGGAGGAGGCGCGGAACTTGAGGGTTCGGCGGTGCTTTTCTTCTTGGAAGCCTTAGACTTTGATCTTCCTCCGGCCATGATTGAGGCGTTTTTGAAGAAAGATTGAAGAAATATTGAGATTTGGATCAAGGAATGAAATTATGATGTTAATGGTGTATTAGAATGAGCAAATATGAGGGATATATATAGGGAATGGGAGATTAGGCCGTTTGGATTCAAAAATATAGCTGTTGGGCAATTAATGTGGTGCCCAACGGCTCTGAATTTTTGAAATGCAGGTGCCTTCCCAGCGATGGTAGGATCTACCCATCGATGGGAAGGTCGCCACTGGAAAGCGAGGAAGGACCCAAGGCTGCCTTCCCAGCGATGTTTGCATTTTCCCATCGATGGGAAGGTGGCTTCTGGAAATTGACGAAGAAAAGAGCAAAGCCTCCCCAGCGATGTTAATACCATCCCATTGCTGGTTTGGTAGTTTTGAAAATCCGTTAAAAAATTTAAAAAAAATAGTGTCAAGCACCCAGCGATGGGAGGAACTTCCCATCGATGGGTTGGGAGGTTCTGAAACAAAAGCAAGCACTCACCCAGCGATGGGATAAACTACCCATCAATGGGTAAAGGTGTTCTGGAAATCTGTTAACCATTTTTTAAAAAATAGAGTCAATAACCCATCGATGGGAGGAAGTTCCCATCGATGGGAAGAGGGGTTTTGAAAGCAAGAAGCTTCCCTCCCAGCGATGGTATAACCCACCCATCGCTGGTTCCCCCTGACTTCCGGAATTCTTCACTTTGGACCGTCCCTGCAAAAAAGAACCGCACTTTGGTACCCAAAGTAAGTCTATGGGTCCTTGGGGGTTAGTTTACCTTTATTGCCCACACACACACTCAAAATATGTTTCCATATGCGCACACACATACACGATTAAATGATTGTTTAGGAGTTACCTTGGCCAACCCATTGTCTAGTGGTTGGCGGGTTCTAGTCTACCCGAACGGAGTGCCGATATCTCGGTGTGGTCTGTGTTGGTTCCGGTAACGGAATGTGGACTTTCTTCTTTTCGTCAAAGTAGAAGAAATAATACGGTTTCTTTTGTGCACTATCCTGTGGAGATTGTTTATGATTCGAATATCCTTTTCCAAAGGATTTCTTTTCGTCAGCACTAAATATGGTGTGTGTTTCATTAAAGGTCAAGTGCCTATGTCTAGTGAAACACACGGGAGCTATATGTCCTACCCTATTGCAATAATGGCATACTACATTTGGGTTGAACATATGCCTAGGTTGGTAATAGCTAGGGGGTCTAACCATTTTCATCCTATTTTGAGAAAATATTGGTTTTTGGGTATTTTGAAGATTCTCTCTTCTAGGTGTTCTAGCATTATTTTGTCTATTTGAAAAATTATTTGTGTCCATAAAATCATTTTGATAATTCCTCCTAGGTTGCCTAGAGTGCTCGTGTTTATGACTAACCTTTTGTCTAGGTTGTCTATTATTTTTATTTTTATCTTTCTTAGGTTGAGCTCTAGGTGGTTTACGGTTGTGCTCAACTTTTTCTTTATTTTTAGGTTCATCAATCTTCCCAAAACCTATTCCTTGTTTAGTGTATTGCATAGAATCAAAAACGAGATTAAGATCCTTATGTGGTTTATTAAATTTCTTCACCGCGTTTTCTAGTTCAGCAACTTGTTCTATCAAAGCTATGCAAGAGTCACAATGTTTCGTAGAGCTCTCGGGTTTGTCGGCGCTTCTTTTACCATAAAATTTATTTTCCTCTTTTAGTTTTTCGTTTTCCTTTTGAAGTTTTTCAATTTCAGTTTCAAGATTAGAAAAACGTTTCTTTAAAGCTTTGTTGGTTTTAAAAGCGCTAACAAACTCGTCATAAAGCTCTTGGAGAGCTTCTTGCATTTCTTCAAGAGAATAAGAACCGGTAGAAGAAATACATACCTCTTGGTTTTCGTTGTTGGCGGACTCCTCTTTTTCTTGAGCTATGAGACAAAGGTTTGCTTCCTCGTCTTCCTCTTGTTCGCTTGACTCATCACCGGAGTCGCCACCCCAAGAGATGTATGCTCTTTGCTTTTTGAAGTGACGAGCATTCCTTCCGCTTCTTGGGCATTTATTCTTGATGTGCCCGGCTTCACCACATCCATAGCACACAGGGCCATCCTCAACCTTCTCTTTCTTTAGAAGTTTGCAAAACTTCTTCATGATTAGCTTGACTTCATCTTCGTCGCTTGAGTCATTCATTGTCGGTTCTTTGGAGGCTTTTAATGCTATGCCTTTTCTCTGGTCATTCAAAGACGGGTTAAGTATAGTAGATTCATAAGTTTTTAAATTACCTCTTAAACCGTCGATGGTGACAGTTGATGTGCCGATTGACTCATAGATGGCATCGGCCTTGGATCGCCATTCGGATGTCAAGCTCCGTAGGATCTTTCGCACAAGATCCCTGTCGGTGTAAGTCTTCTTTAATGCATGAAGATCGTTGACTATCTTGGAAAAACGCTCGAACATATCATCGATATTCTCGTGCTCCTTCATCCTGAACATCTCATATTCTTGGGTGAGGAAGTCAATCTTGGCTTCACGTACTTGGTCCGTTCCTTCGTACGTCACCTCAAGTTTATCCCACATCTCTTTGGCGGTTGAGCAGCAAGAGATCTTGCGGTAGTCATCAGGATTTACGGCACAATAAAGCATGTTTATTGCTTTTGCATAATTCTCGACCTTTTTTATGTCCTCGGCATCAAACTCGTCTTCGGTCTTGGAGATCAACTTGTCTCCGACTTTCTTCATCGGTACCTCTTCCCCGTTTTTGATAACCAACCATAATTGAAAGTTCGTGGAACGAATATAGATACTCATTCGTTCTTTCCAATATGTATAATTGGTTCCATCAAAAAGAGGTGGCCATGTGGTTGATTGCCCTTCACCTATTCCTGCATACAAATTTCTAGAAGAAGAACCCATGATCGCTTTACTCTCAAATGGTTAAGTTTGGACGCGAGTTAGGCTCTGATACCAATTGTTAGAATAAGTGACCAACGCTAGAGGGGGGGTGAATAGCGTTTGATCGTAGAAATCGCAGGAATAAAAAAACTTAAAAGAGAGGTAAAGAGAAGAGTAAGAGGCACACCAAATTTTACCCTGGTTCACCACAACTTGTGGCTAATCCAGCCTCCCGAGAGACTCTCTCGAGCTACACTACTTCCGTTAAGCTTACGGGTGCTTAACAAACCGTTACAACCTGAGAACTCGAGTCCCACGAGCCTCAACAACACTTGCTCGGAGATACCGCACTCCAAGACTTCAACCCGAAGGAAAATACCTTTCCTTCGTACAACCAAGGGAAACAAGCTTCCCTTAACGTGTATACAACACTAAGACACTCAAGAACAAGACTCTCTTTAAGAGTAGATGATGAGTAAACTATATACACTCAAGAACAACTCAAACTTCACAAATTGGCTCTGGAAAGCTATGAAAAAATGATGTTGTTTTAATGAATGATGATATGAATATTGTGAATTAAATTGATGATAAAGCAGACCCAAACACCCCTTTTTATAGTGCCAAAATAGGCTCCAACGGACCAATGCATTAAAGGGGTGATTGGCTTGATTTAAGGGATTGAATAAATTTGGGATCTGCAGGATATTGGCTTCCCATCGATGTTTGGAACTTACCCATCGCTGGTAAGCCAATTTTCCTTCAGTTTTGAAGCCAACGGTTACCTACCCATCGATGGGTACAAGCTTCCCATCGCTGGGTGGGAGGTTGACTTCCAAAGAAGGAAAGAATCAACCTTAAATGACTTCCAACGGTCATGCCTTCCCATCGATGGTTTAGCCTTCCATCGCTGGGTTCCCACCGATGGGTAAAGCTTCCATCGCTGGGTAAGGGCATTCTGCCTTGTGATAATGTTGGACCAAGGCTTGAACAGCGATGGGTAGAGCTTCCCATCGCTGTTTGGCATGGTTCTGGAAGTTGGTTTGGCTAAGGGGCTACTTACCCATCGATGGGATGTTCTTCCCATCGTTGGGTGGGTGGTTAGCCAAAAACCTATGGTTTTTGCCTTAACCACGGCCTAGCCAACCGATGCAAAAACCGACCGAAAAATCCAAAGTTCTCCAAAATAAAAACCAAGTGTTTAAAACACTTATTTGATGTATTTGGCTAAGAAATCAAGTGAGACACTTTAAAAAGACACGTCATTTGAGTAAAAACCACGGCTAGCCAAGTTTACGCCGTTTTGCGTGGTTTTTGTCAAACGACTAAAAGCGAGAGATGGTTTTCAAAGTGTTTTTGTTGGAGAACCGTTTAAACATGCCAAAGAGTGAAAGAAGATCATAAAATGCTGAAAACCACTTGGTTGGTTCGGATGCCAAAAACCAAACCCGACAACCGAAAGCCGAACGCTGGTTTCTGAAAGCCGAACACTGGATGGCTTGGTTTTTGGTTTGTGCGAACACCAAGTGTTTTTAATGACTTAAACAAGTTTAAAACCATTTTTATGATGTAAATAATGCAATGAGAGTTTTTATCCTAAAGAGCCAAGGTGTAAAGATTGGGTCGGTCTTGATCACAATAAAGACCGACTCAATACTATGATTAAGGTCTTCGTTCTTGTCTTCGTTTAGCTCTTGCTCTTATCTTTTCTTCGCCTTGTATATTAATGTTCGACTTGATCACAGCGGTTTGGCATTATCAAACCTGTTACAAAACGAACACGGCTTTAGTACGAAACGTGACAAGCCCGTGTTTCAACAAATTTCACATGGATGTTTTTATTTACTCGTAAATTCCTTTGTAAGACTTCCATTTTAAAATACTTGCCAAAAATCTCTACATTATTTTTTTTTTGTTTTGGCCTCGAGCTCTAGAGTACAATCACATTTTTTGGCCAAATTTTGAATTAATAAAAAAAGTTGGCGAAATTTCACATGGATGTTTCTATTTGCAAGTAAAATCCTTTGTAGAAGTTTCATGTAAAAATACTTGTCAATAATGTCTAAAT
>NQVE01000167.1:0-25976 GCA_003260385.1 Cuscuta australis | reverse complement strand
TAATCCGTCCAGGTCTGTAGCCCCTTTCGGACTAAAGTATTGATTTGGTAATCGTGATAATTTAAAACAATTCAAGCATTTTTATTTATAAATAATATTCCATACATAATTGTAGAAAATACGGAGTGTTTAATAATAATGCGGAAGCGACTTTTAAACATGTCTCATAACAACATAATTATTTATTTTTGTTCAATGATCCACCACGACTGTCTCGCCCCTTCTGCTGCCAGGAATTAGCCAATCATTCATTCTACCTACCTGCGTGTAGCAAATAAAACACACTACACGCTCAGCGGTGAAGCTGAGTAGGCATATCTAAAGCGTCGAACATCCAAATAAATTGAATCTCAATTCATAATCAACCATTTGATATCATGCACACAATATATAATTCAAACATTCATGATATTCTCAATATTTTATTTTAAGTCATTTGATATTCAATATCTCAACCATGCTCTTAAATTATTCTTAATCTAAGGCCAAAATCATTTTATAATAAGCTCTTAGCTATTCCTAGTCTAAGGCAACATTTCTAACCACGCCCTTAAACTATAAATAGTTTAATGCAGAACACAAGAATCGATAATCCACCCTATGAATCATGTGGATTACGTACCAACCGAACAGTGAACTGTCAGGTGGGTGATATCCGGTCTGGATCCCGTACGTACGTTTTAACCCCGAAATATGAATTGGTCAAGGAGGTATATCTTAGAGTTCTTCTAGATATCCTTAATAATCATCATCATTATACAAGTGGGTATATCTTAGAGTTCTTCTAGATATCCTTAATAATCATCATCATTATACAAGTGGGTATATCTTAGAGTTCTTCTAGATATCCTTAATAATATACATCAATTTCATAATCATCATTATATCCATTTTTAATCATGATTTAATCATACCAATCAGTAGGTTAATCATTCATAATTGGCCACAATAATAGTTCATCATAATGATCATTCAACATAACATTTAATAACAATTAGCGGCCTAGTCTCGAGTGTTAACACCCGAACTTACCATCATGCATCACATAATGTTTTAATTTGTTAAAAACATCATTTCTGTTAGGAAAAATCATTTTTATAATAATCATAATCAATTGGTATCAAAAATAGGATTTTAAAGCTCAAAAATGGCAATATCAGACAAAATTTCGGACCAGAGTTTCGGAAGATCGATCCAGCCTCTAGATCAATCCAACTAGGAGAAAAACTCCCAGAGGATCGATCCAATGAAGGGGATCGATCCACTCTGTGGATTTTCAGCCACTGTTCATTCGTCTTCAACCTCGGTCCATTTTTCGGGAAAACCATTTTTAGTCACCGAACTTCAATTAAACTATATAGAGATGTTCTCCAAGGTTCATATACCATATTAGAATTATTAAAACATATTTTAAACATCAAATTCAAGGTTTATGATTCTTGGTTCTTCAAACATGTCAAACACAAAACTCAACCAAATGACCATTTATGAACGTAGAAACGACCTATATGAACATTCTAGTCATTAGATATATCTAGGGCTTACCTCGAAGGTAAATGAAGGTTTTGAATATTTTGCGGTGAAACTTCCGACGACTATATCTCTCTGCTCCGGTGACCTCACACAAGAATGACAGCACCACTGAACTCTACTCTCAGCAAGGAACAAGATAGAAGGAAGAATGAGTTGTTTTGGTGAGGAAATGAAGGAGTTAGCTCTCCTTAAATAGCCAAGTGAGGAAGGAAGAAGATATGGGTTGCAGCTTCCGTGATTGAGCGACGATTTGAAATCGGCGTAATTGAACAGGGCGCCGTTTGGTGTGTAGTCCTTGATTGAGACTAATTTTTGGTCCCAGTCGGGGTACACTTTTCGGTCCAACTTTCTCCGAATTGAAATCCGTTTTCACCGTTGCGATCAGACACTCGAGCTCTATCCAACGATATATAATTTTTATATTTATTCGTTATACTTTTTCCGACATCATATTTTTGGATGGTTGACTTTGACAGAGTCAAAATTGGCCTTTATTCAAAAAGGTTCTCGCATTTAATTCATATTATTTATTCCCATGATTTATTTCAATAAATCATTTCAAAGTTCACATTATAAACAATTTCTTCATTTATTCTTAATTTGGGTCTGTACTCAGGTTCCCAATCAAGATCACACAATAAATCAACATGTTGGATTTATCTCTATAAGATTTATCCAGATTGTGATATTGGATATCAATATATGTTTTATTTCGGCCAAAGCCCAACAACAATTTATTTTAATCAAAACAAATTTGATTAGTTGATAATTATTCATTAATAATTCTAGGGTATGTTTCGGGGCATTACATTTCTCCCCCCTTAAAGGAATTTCGTCCTCGAAATTCTCTAATGGCCAACATTTAACATTTCGTAGTGATCTCACCTTTATCATGACCGTGTCATGTTCATTTGGTTAAACCATAATTACCTGCATTGTCCAAACGGATACGTATTCTCAAACTGTCGACGTTATCAACTCATTCTTTCTCCAAGAGATTAATAGGCAAGGCATCCAACAATCCATTTTGTAGGTTCCCGCTCAGATTCAACAACCATAACTTAAGTTCCTTGCAAGGTATAACATCGTATTTTGGATCATACTAGACATATTTGTACATCATTTCGTTCATTCACAAGTCTCGATTGTATGTCATTAGTCAACAACATTCTTTCTTTGATTTAAAGTCCCTTAGCAGTATTCGTAGTTTTGAATCACAATAGATGTAGTAGGAGATTCCGAGGTTGTTTCAATCCATACGTTTTAGCGAAATCATCCAAGACATGTTCACATTATTTCATATAGTTCAGAATGATTTGTAAGTAACATCAAATGGCTTTTCGTGGTCAAGATTTCAGGATATGGGATTATCATACATTGTGAGGAGGTACTACTCGTTGTACAGTAGCTTGTCATTTATCGACCTTATACCGAAACATTTCTTCGTTTACTTCATGGTAGATCTCATTATCGTTAATGAGTCTTTGCATTAATTCGTATCCACAGGTGATAATGTTAGAGTGGCGTTTCATATACGTCTCGTCGTATTCAATTTCTTCATCGAGTTTGGAATATATCTAGATACATTCTTGATAATGACAGGTTTGATGTAACACTATGGTTGATTTCATTTCGAGTGAAGAAGATAATATCTTCAGTACGTGATTCAATTCATGAATTCATAGAGTGGGGAATCTTTACTAGTTCTTACACCAACATCGCATATAGGTTCGGAATCTTCACTTGAATGATTTAGCTTGATCCTTGTGGCGTCATTTCTTCTCTGGTTGTTGCACATACATTCCCTTAGTAGGGTCATAACGGAGTTTGTTTGGTCAAATGAGATCATTGATAATCGCATCAACCATTTTGTGGTTACAAAGAGAGGCTCAACATAATATTCCAATCAGAATGCTTTTACCGTAGTTCACAGAGTGTAGTTTTCAAAGATCGGTATAACGTATCTTGATGAATTAAGACAAGTTCCCAAGGGTTTAATATTTTGATACACAATGGAATTCAAATCTTTCAAGATTGATCAAGCGAGATGTTTCAAGAGTGTAGTTAACACAACAAGTTGAGTCATTCAAGGATGTGAGTCACAAGATACAAAGATAGTGTTTGCGACTTATCGTTGCCAATCGTAGATTTTCTTTATTCAATGTTTCACTCTTTGGAAGTTACTCAAGGAGTCATTGTCCTAGGAAATAGTCGTTTTGACTTTTCGTCTCGGATTTGATCGTATTTCAGGACAGCGAATCTAACTATTCATTGGTCTCAATATGTCACATCGTCAGCAGACTATAGCATTAGCGAGTACGTTCTCGTATGCAGGTAATTTGAGTCCATTACTGTACATATTTTGGCTGGTGATAATTACCTTTCCATCCATGGTCAGGTTTCAAAGACTATATATATCACGATTATTGAAAGGGTGTTTCACATTCTCACATTTATGGAAAGGAACTTCTCGAACACTTCCTTACACCATAAGATTCGCTGGTCTTCTTGGCAGTCATTCTCTTTGGTAGAAATCCAAAGTTTATGGCTACTGCAGTAGATTTAGGAAGAGAATTGATAAGGCGAAGATTTAGTCTTGCTTATGGAGGAGGCAACGTTGGCCTACAAGGAGCTGTTGCTTCAACACTCTTTACCAGTGGTGGTCTCGTTAGAGGTTTCATTCCTGGATACATAGCAACACGACGGGTCTATGGACCTACATACGGCGTAGAGCACACAGTTTCCAGCAATTACTACAAATATTTTGAGATGAATCATGCCGTGGAAGCTTTCATCATTCTTCCTGGAGGAGTTGAGACTATGGAAGGTTTGTTCACCTTGATCTCGTGGGCTTCTGAAGGGTTACACAATAGACCCATTGGTCTCTTGAACATTGACGGTTATTTCAATAACCTACTCAAATTTCTAGATGATGCGGTGAGGCAGAACTTCATGGCTTCCAGTCAGAGAAAACTTTTTATTTCTTCATTATTTGTTGATGAGCTTTTAGACAAACTAGAGTTTGCTAAAGCTTTCCCGGGACCTGGGGTTAGTTATGATGAGTTTGTGAATCTTGGGAGACTAGACTTAGAATTGCATTTGTAACATTCCTCATATGATCCAAGTTGTATGTTGAAATGATATTTTCCATAAATATTATTCTAGGCTGTATGACTAGTGCGAGCTACATTTTCTTCATTCTTCAGTCTTTCACTGTTGGTGTGCCACGTCGTGATCTTCATGTTAATAGCTAATACAAATGAGTCCATTTCAAAGTAAGGAGTAGCGATTCTTGATCGTCAATTTGTTCAAGTTTCCTAACAGAGAATAGTTAGTATCCTGACCGTAAGTCAATCTTAGAGAACACAATGGATCCTCTAAGATGATCAATAAGTCATGACACGAAGTAAAGGATAACGAATTGTTCAACTGACAGTAGTTGATATAGAGTCTCATTGATTCTTCCTTATTCACGTTTGAACAGAACAGATACTCTCCGATAGAGGAAACACTTTGTCAGATGATTCCTTCTTGGGCAATCTTCATAGTTGAGTTTTTTTTTTTAACGGAAACATATTCAATATAGAGTTACGAATATTGGTCCTCTCGAGGATCAAGATTGACAGAGTTTTCAATTTCTTGGAACGGTGAAATATAAAGAAGTTCATATCAGAGGGGTGACATACTTTCGGTACGTTCCTTCAGCTTAGATGTTTCTTTTTGGGTATCGCACGAATAGACTTCACACTTGAGATGTTTTCGTATATATATTCGAGATGAACTTGGTCGGTTTAGAAATCAGCTTTGCTTTTACCTCTATAAGGTTACCATCATTGGTCTTCAGTTGAGGAATTCTTCATCACAAGTTGACAACAGCAACAACGTTCAGTCAGTTAATGCATGCTAAGGATAATGTCGATTTTCCTTGTATGGTACTTCAACGATGTTTTACAAAGAATTGTCGCTTAACGAACGATTTCAATTCACATTAAGGAATCGCATAATGCGTCCTAATGAGTCAAACAATAGTATCAGATACTTTAGATAACAGAGTTTATTGATTCTAAACGTTCGTGTTTGAATCAGCGATTAGATCGCCTTGAGTCCACATGAGGATCTTTGACATCAGCTTCACAGATGTTGTTCAACATATATCAACACGAATCGTTCTTCAGGTTCATCTCACTTCCGTGCAACTTTTCCGGTACAGATCAACTTCGTCATTCACGATGTGATGCGTACGTTGATAACGTATCAGAGGTTTATACATTTTTTTTATTCTTTTGTTTCTTTATCGAATATGAAAATTCGACTTGAGTCTATGCTCGATATAATTTCAGTACTAACAATTGTTATCAAATGAGAATTTTAACAAGTCAATATTTACTAAGTAAATTCTCATACCTTTCCTGGAGCAGAGGGATGCGAGAGTTGTGGATGTGATTGACAATAAATTTTTTTTTACCCAAAATATATAATATATATATATATTTTTAAATCAAACATTGATCCGAAGATCGTGTTTAAAACCATTTGCTCCGATACCAAATTGTAACACCCTAATCCGTCCAGGTCTGTAGCCCTTTCGGACTAAAGTATTGATTTGGTAATCGTGATAATTTAAAACAATTCAAGCATTTTTATTTATAAATAATATTCCATACATAATTGTAGAAAATACGGAGTGTTTAATAATAATGCGGAAGCGACTTTTAAACATGTCTCATAACAACATAATTATTTATTTTTGTTCAATGATCCACCACGACTGTCTCGCCCCTTCTGCTGCCAGGAATTAGCCAATCATTCATTCTACCTACCTGCGTGTAGCAAATAAAACACACTACACGCTCAGCGGTGAAGCTGAGTAGGCATATCTAAAGCGTCGAACATCCAAATAAATTGAATCTCAATTCATAATCAACCATTTGATATCATGCACACAATATATAATTCAAACATTCATGATATTCTCAATATTTTATTTTAAGTCATTTGATATTCAATATCTCAACCATGCTCTTAAATTATTCTTAATCTAAGGCCAAATCATTTTATAATAAGCTCTTAGCTATTCCTAGTCTAAGGCAACATTTCTAACCACGCCCTTAAACTATAAATAGTTTAATGCAGAACACAAGAATCGATAATCCACCCTATGAATCATGTGGATTACGTACCAACCGAACAGTGAACTGTCAGGTGGGTGATATCCGGTCTGGATCCCGTACGTACGTTTTAACCCCGAAATATGAATTGGTCAAGGAGGTATATCTTAGAGTTCTTCTAGATATCCTTAATAATCATCATCATTATACAAGTGGGTATATCTTAGAGTTCTTCTAGATATCCTTAATAATCATCATCATTATACAAGTGGGTATATCTTAGAGTTCTTCTAGATATCCTTAATAATATACATCAATTTCATAATCATCATTATATCCATTTTTAATCATGATTTAATCATACCAATCAGTAGGTTAATCATTCATAATTGGCCACAATAATAGTTCATCATAATGATCATTCAACATAACATTTAATAACAATTAGCGGCCTAGTCTCGAGTGTTAACACCCGAACTTACCATCATGCATCACATAATGTTTTAATTTGTTAAAAACATCATTTCTGTTAGGAAAAATCATTTTTATAATAATCATAATCAATTGGTATCAAAAATAGGATTTTAAAGCTCAAAAATGGCAATATCAGACAAAATTTCGGACCAGAGTTTCGGAAGATCGATCCAGCCCTCTAGATCAATCCAACTAGGAGAAAAACTCCCAGAGGATCGATCCAATGAAGGGGATCGATCCACTCTGTGGATTTTCAGCCACTGTTCATTCGTCTTCAACCTCGGTCCATTTTTCGGGAAAACCATTTTTAGTCACCGAACTTCAATTAAACTATATAGAGATGTTCTCCAAGGTTCATATACCATATTAGAATTATTAAAACATATTTTAAACATCAAATTCAAGGTTTATGATTCTTGGTTCTTCAAACATGTCAAACACAAAACTCAACCAAATGACCATTTATGAACGTAGAAACGACCTATATGAACATTCTAGTCATTAGATATATCTAGGGGCTTACCTCGAAGGTAAATGAAGGTTTTGAATATTTTGCGGTGAAACTTCCGACGACTATATCTCTCTGCTCCGGTGACCTCACACAAGAATGACAGCACCACTGAACTCTACTCTCAGCAAGGAACAAGATAGAAGGAAGAATGAGTTGTTTTGGTGAGGAAATGAAGGAGTTAGCTCTCCTTAAATAGCCAAGTGAGGAAGGAAGAAGATATGGGTTGCAGCTTCCGTGATTGAGCGACGATTTGAAATCGGCGTAATTGAACAGGGCGCCGTTTGGTGTGTAGTCCTTGATTGAGACTAATTTTTGGTCCCAGTCGGGGTACACTTTTCGGTCCAACTTTCTCCGAATTGAAATCCGTTTTCACCGTTGCGATCAGACACTCGAGCTCTATCCAACGATATAATTTTTATATTTATTCGTTATACTTTTTCCGACATCATATTTTTGGATGGTTGACTTTGACAGAGTCAAAATTGGCCTTTATTCAAAAAGGTTCTCGCATTTAATTCATATTATTTATTCCCATGATTTATTTCAATAAATCATTTCAAAGTTCACATTATAAACAATTTCTTCATTTATTCTTAATTTGGGTCTGTACTCAGGTTCCCAATCAAGATCACACAATAAATCAACATGTTGGATTTATCTCTATAAGATTTATCCAGATTGTGATATTGGATATCAATATATGTTTTATTTCGGCCCAAAGCCCAACAACAATTTATTTTAATCAAAACAAATTTGATTAGTTGAATAATTATTCATTAATAATTCTAGGGTATGTTTCGGGGCATTACATTTCTCCCCCCTTAAAGGAATTTCGTCCTCGAAATTCTTCTAATGGCCAACATTTAACATTTCGTAGTGATCTCACCTTTATCATGACCGTGTCATGTTCATTTGGTTAAACCATAATTACCTCATTGTCCAAACGGATACGTATTCTCAAACTGTCGACGTTATCAAACTCATTCTTTCTCCAAGAGATTAATAGGCAAGGCATCCAACAATCCATTTTGTAGGTTCCCGCTCAGATTCAACAACCATAACTTAAGTTCCTTTGCAAGGTATAACATCGTATTTTGGATCATACTAGACATATTTGTACATCATTTCGTTCATTCACAAGTCTCGATTGTATGTCATTAGTCAACAACATTCTTTCTTTGATTTAAAGTCCCTTAGCAGTATTCGTAGTTTTGAATCACAATAGATGTAGTAGGAGATTCCGAGGTTGTTTCAATCCATACGTTTTAGCGAAATCATCCAAGACATCTTCACATTATTCATATAGTTCAGAATGATTTGTAAGTAACATCAAATGGCTTTTCGTGGTCCAAGATTTTCAGGATATGGGATTTATCATACATTGTGAGGAGGTACTACTCGTTGTACAGTAGCTTGTCATTTATCGACCTTATACCGAAACATTTCTTCGTTTACTTCATGGTAGATCTCATTATCGTTAATGAGTCTTTGCATTAATTCGTATCCACAGGTGATAATGTTAGAGTGGCGTTTCATATACGTCTCGTCGTATTCAATTTTCTTCATCGAGTTTGGAATATATCTAGATACATTCTTGATAATGACAGGTTTGATGTAACACTATGGTTGATTTCATTTCGAGTGAAGAAGATAATATCTTCAGTACGTGATTCAATTCATGAATTCATAGAGTGGGGAATCTTTACTAGTTCTTACACCAACATCGCATATAGGTTCGGAATCTTCACTTGAATGATTTAGCTTGATCTTGTGGCGTCATTTCTTCTCTGGTTGTTGCACATACATTCCTTAGTAGGGTCATAACGGAGTTTGTTTGGTCAAATGAGATCATTGATAATCGCATCAACCATTTTGTGGTTCACAAAGAGAGGCTCAACATAATATTCCAATCAGAATGCTTTTACCGTAGTTCACAGAGTGTAGTTTTCAAAGATCGGTATAACGTATCTTGATGAATTAAGACAAGTTCCCAAGGGTTTAATATTTTGATACAACAATGGAATTCAATCTTTCAAGATTGATCAAGCGAGATGTTTCAAGAGTGTAGTTAACACAACAAGTTGAGTCATTCAAGGATGTGAGTCACAAGATACAAAGATAGTGTTTGCGACTTATCGTTGCCAATCGTAGATTTTCTTTATTCAATGTTTCACTCTTTGGAAGTTACTCAAGGAGTCATTGTCCTAGGAAATAGTCGTTTTGACTTTTCGTCTCGGATTTGATCGTATTTCAGGACAGCGAATCTAACTATTCATTGGTCTCAATATGTCACATCGTCAGCAGACTATAGCATTAGCGAGTACGTTCTCGTATGCAGGTAATTTGAGTCCATTACTGTACATATTTTGGCTGGTGATAATTACCTTTCCATCCATGGTCAGGTTTCAAAGACTATATATATCACGATTATTGAAAGGGTGTTTCACATTCTCACATTATGGAAGGAACTTCTCGAACACTTCCTTACACCATAAGATTCGCTGGTCTTCTTGGCAGTCATTCTCTTGGTAGAAATCCAAAGTTTATGGCTACTGCAGTAGATTTAGGAAGAGAATTGATAAGGCGAAGATTTAGTCTTGCTTATGGAGGAGGCAACGTTGGCCTACAAGGAGCTGTTGCTTCAACACTCTTTACCAGTGGTGGTCTCGTTAGAGGTTTCATTCCTGGATACATAGCAACACGACGGGTCTATGGACCTACATACGGCGTAGAGCACACAGTTTCCAGCAATTACTACAAATATTTTGAGATGAATCATGCCGTGGAAGCTTTCATCATTCTTCCTGGAGGAGTTGAGACTATGGAAGGTTTGTTCACCTTGATCTCGTGGGCTTCTAAAGGGTTACACAATAGACCCATTGGTCTCTTGAACATAGACGGTTATTTCAATAACCTACTCAAATTTCTAGATGATGCAGTGAGGCAGAACTTCATGGCTTCCAGTCAGAGGAAACTTTTCATTTCTTCTTTCTTTGTTGATGAGCTTTTAGACAAACTAGAATTTGCTAAAGCTTTCCCGGGACCTGGGGTTAGTTATGATGAGTTTGTGAATCCTAGGAGACTAGACTTAGAATTGCATTTGTAACATTCCTCATATGATCCAAGTTGTATGTTGAAATGATATTTTCCATAAATATTATTCTAGGCTGTATGACTAGTGCGAGCTACATTTTCTTCATTCTTCAGTCTTTCACTGTTGGTGTGCCACGTCGTGATCTTTCATGTTAATAGCTAATACAAATGAGTCCATTTCAAAGTAAGGAGTAGCGATTCTTGATCGTCAATTTGTTCAAGTTTCCTAACAGAGAATAGTTAGTATCCTGACCGTAAGTCAATCTTAGAGAACACAATGGATCCTCTAAGATGATCAAATAAGTCATGACACGAAGTAAAGGATAACGAATTGTTCAACTGACAGTAGTTGATATAGAGTCTCATTGATTCTTCCTTATTCACGTTTGAACAGAACAAATACTCTCCGATAGAGGAAACACTTTGTCAGATGATTCCTTCTTGGGCAATCTTCATAGTTGAGTTTTTTTTTTTAACGGAAACATATTCAATATAGAGTTACGAATATTGGTCCTCTCGAGGATCAAGATTGACAGAGTTTTCAATTTCTTGGAACGGTGAAATATAAAGAAGTTCATATCAGAGGGGTGACATACTTTCGGTACGTTCCTTCAGCTTAGATGTTTCTTTTTGGGTATCGCACGAATAGACTTCACACTTGAGATGTTTTCGTATATATATTCGAGATGAACTTGGTCGGTTTAGAAATCAGCTTTGCTTTTACCTCTATAAGGTTACCATCATTGGTCTTCAGTTGAGGAATTCTTCATCACAAGTTGACAACAGCAACAACGTTCAGTCAGTTAATGCATGCTAAGGATAATGTCGATTTTCCTTGTATGGTACTTCAACGATGTTTTACAAAGAATTGTCGCTTAACGAACGATTTCAATTCACATTAAGGAATCGCATAATGCGTCCTAATGAGTCAAACAATAGTATCAGATACTTTAGATAACAGAGTTTATTGATTCTAAACGTTCGTGTTTGAATCAGCGATTAGATCGCCTTGAGTCCACATGAGGATCTTTGACATCAGCTTCACAGATGTTGTTCAACATATATCAACACGAATCGTTCTTCAGGTTCATCTCACTTCCGTGCAACTTTTCCGGTACAGATCAACTTCGTCATTCACGATGTGATGCGTACGTTGATAACGTATCAGAGGTTTATACATTTTTTTTATTCTTTTGTTTCTTTATCGAATATGAAATTCGACTTGAGTCTATGCTCGATATAATTTCAGTACTAACAATTGTTATCAAATGAGAATTTTAACAAGTCAATATTTACTAAGTAAATTCTCATACCTTTCCTGGAGCAGAGGGATGCGAGAGTTGTGGATGTGATTGACAATAATTTTTTTTTACCCAAAATATATAATATATATATATTTTTTTAAATCAAACATTGATCCGAAGATCGTGTTTAAAACCATTTGCTCCGATACCAAATTGTAACACCCTAATCCGTCCAGGTCTGTAGCCCCTTTCGGACTAAAGTATTGATTTGGTAATCGTGATAATTTAAAACAATTCAAGCATTTTTATTTATAAATAATATTCCATACATAATTGTAGAAAATACGGAGTGTTTAATAATAATGCGGAAGCGACTTTTAAACATGTCTCATAACAACATAATTATTTATTTTTGTTCAATGATCCACCACGACTGTCTCGCCCCTTCTGCTGCCAGGAATTAGCCAATCATTCATTCTACCTACCTGCGTGTAGCAAATAAAACACACTACACGCTCAGCGGTGAAGCTGAGTAGGCATATCTAAAGCGTCGAACATCCAAATAAATTGAATCTCAATTCATAATCAACCATTTGATATCATGCACACAATATATAATTCAAACATTCATGATATTCTCAATATTTTATTTTAAGTCATTTGATATTCAATATCTCAACCATGCTCTTAAATTATTCTTAATCTAAGGCCAAATCATTTTATAATAAGCTCTTAGCTATTCCTAGTCTAAGGCAACATTTCTAACCACGCCTTAAACTATAAATAGTTTAATGCAGAACACAAGAATCGATAATCCACCCTATGAATCATGTGGATTACGTACCAACCGAACAGTGAACTGTCAGGTGGGTGATATCCGGTCTGGATCCCGTACGTACGTTTTAACCCCGAAATATGAATTGGTCAAGGAGGTATATCTTAGAGTTCTTCTAGATATCCTTAATAATCATCATCATTATACAAGTGGGTATATCTTAGAGTTCTTCTAGATATCCTTAATAATCATCATCATTATACAAGTGGGTATATCTTAGAGTTCTTCTAGATATCCTTAATAATATACATCAATTTCATAATCATCATTATATCCATTTTTAATCATGATTTAATCATACCAATCAGTAGGTTAATCATTCATAATTGGCCACAATAATAGTTCATCATAATGATCATTCAACATAACATTTAATAACAATTAGCGGCCTAGTCTCGAGTGTTAACACCCGAACTTACCATCATGCATCACATAATGTTTTAATTTGTTAAAAACATCATTTCTGTTAGGAAAAATCATTTTTATAATAATCATAATCAATTGGTATCAAAAATAGGATTTTAAAGCTCAAAAATGGCAATATCAGACAAAATTTCGGACCAGAGTTTCGGAAGATCGATCCAGTCCTCTAGATCAATCCAACTAGGAGAAAAACTCCCAGAGGATCGATCCAATGAAGGGGATCGATCCACTCTGTGGATTTTCAGCCACTGTTCATTCGTCTTCAACCTCGGTCCATTTTTCGGGAAAACCATTTTTAGTCACCGAACTTCAATTAAACTATATAGAGATGTTCTCCAAGGTTCATATACCATATTAGAATTATTAAAACATATTTTAAACATCAAATTCAAGGTTTATGATTCTTGGTTCTTCAAACATGTCAAACACAAAACTCAACCAAATGACCATTTATGAACGTAGAAACGACCTATATGAACATTCTAGTCATTAGATATATCTAGGGGCTTACCTCGAAGGTAAATGAAGGTTTTGAATATTTTGCGGTGAAACTTCCGACGACTATATCTCTCTGCTCCGGTGACCTCACACAAGAATGACAGCACCACTGAACTCTACTCTCAGCAAGGAACAAGATAGAAGGAAGAATGAGTTGTTTTGGTGAGGAAATGAAGGAGTTAGCTCTCCTTAAATAGCCAAGTGAGGAAGGAAGAAGATATGGGTTGCAGCTTCCGTGATTGAGCGACGATTTGAAATCGGCGTAATTGAACAGGGCGCCGTTTGGTGTGTAGTCCTTGATTGAGACTAATTTTTGGTCCCAGTCGGGGTACACTTTTCGGTCCAACTTTCTCCGAATTGAAATCCGTTTTCACCGTTGCGATCAGACACTCGAGCTCTATCCAACGATATAATTTTTATATTTATTCGTTATACTTTTTCCGACATCATATTTTTGGATGGTTGACTTTGACAGAGTCAAAATTGGCCTTTATTCAAAAAGGTTCTCGCATTTAATTCATATTATTTATTCCCATGATTTATTTCAATAAATCATTTCAAAGTTCACATTATAAACAATTTCTTCATTTATTCTTAATTTGGGTCTGTACTCAGGTTCCCAATCAAGATCACACAATAAATCAACATGTTGGATTTATCTCTATAAGATTTATCCAGATTGTGATATTGGATATCAATATATGTTTTATTTCGGCCCAAAGCCCAACAACAATTTATTTTAATCAAAACAAATTTGATTAGTTGAATAATTATTCATTAATAATTCTAGGGTATGTTTCGGGGCATTACATTTCTCCCCCCTTAAAGGAATTTCGTCCTCGAAATTCTTCTAATGGCCAACATTTAACATTTCGTAGTGATCTCACCTTTATCATGACCGTGTCATGTTCATTTGGTTAAACCATAATTACCTCATTGTCCAAACGGATACGTATTCTCAAACTGTCGACGTTATCAAACTCATTCTTTCTCCAAGAGATTAATAGGCAAGGCATCCAACAATCCATTTTGTAGGTTCCCGCTCAGATTCAACAACCATAACTTAAGTTCCTTTGCAAGGTATAACATCGTATTTTGGATCATACTAGACATATTTGTACATCATTTCGTTCATTCACAAGTCTCGATTGTATGTCATTAGTCAACAACATTCTTTCTTTGATTTAAAGTCCCTTAGCAGTATTCGTAGTTTTGAATCACAATAGATGTAGTAGGAGATTCCGAGGTTGTTTCAATCCATACGTTTTAGCGAAATCATCCAAGACATCTTCACATTATTCATATAGTTCAGAATGATTTGTAAGTAACATCAAATGGCTTTTCGTGGTCCAAGATTTTCAGGATATGGGATTTATCATACATTGTGAGGAGGTACTACTCGTTGTACAGTAGCTTGTCATTTATCGACCTTATACCGAAACATTTCTTCGTTTACTTCATGGTAGATCTCATTATCGTTAATGAGTCTTTGCATTAATTCGTATCCACAGGTGATAATGTTAGAGTGGCGTTTCATATACGTCTCGTCGTATTCAATTTTCTTCATCGAGTTTGGAATATATCTAGATACATTCTTGATAATGACAGGTTTGATGTAACACTATGGTTGATTTCATTTCGAGTGAAGAAGATAATATCTTCAGTACGTGATTCAATTCATGAATTCATAGAGTGGGGAATCTTTACTAGTTCTTACACCAACATCGCATATAGGTTCGGAATCTTCACTTGAATGATTTAGCTTGATCCTTGTGGCGTCATTTCTTCTCTGGTTGTTGCACATACATTCCCTTAGTAGGGTCATAACGGAGTTTGTTTGGTCAAATGAGATCATTGATAATCGCATCAACCATTTTGTGGTTCACAAAGAGAGGCTCAACATAATATTCCAATCAGAATGCTTTTACCGTAGTTCACAGAGTGTAGTTTTCAAAGATCGGTATAACGTATCTTGATGAATTAAGACAAGTTCCCAAGGGTTTAATATTTTGATACAACAATGGAATTCAATCTTTTCAAGATTGATCAAGCGAGATGTTTCAAGAGTGTAGTTAACACAACAAGTTGAGTCATTCAAGGATGTGAGTCACAAGATACAAAGATAGTGTTTGCGACTTATCGTTGCCAATCGTAGATTTTCTTTATTCAATGTTTCACTCTTTGGAAGTTACTCAAGGAGTCATTGTCCTAGGAAATAGTCGTTTTGACTTTTCGTCTCGGATTTGATCGTATTTCAGGACAGCGAATCTAACTATTCATTGGTCTCAATATGTCACATCGTCAGCAGACTATAGCATTAGCGAGTACGTTCTCGTATGCAGGTAATTTGAGTCCATTACTGTACATATTTTGGCTGGTGATAATTACCTTTCCATCCATGGTCAGGTTTCAAAGACTATATATATCACGATTATTGAAAGGGTGTTTCACATTCTCACATTATGGAAGGAACTTCTCGAACACTTCCTTACACCATAAGATTCGCTGGTCTTCTTGGCAGTCATTCTCTTGGTAGAAATCCAAAGTTTATGGCTACTGCAGTAGATTTAGGAAGAGAATTGATAAGGCGAAGATTTAGTCTTGCTTATGGAGGAGGCAATGTTGGCCTACAAGGAGCTGTTGCTTCAACACTCTTTACCAGTGGTGGTCTCGTTAGAGGTTTCATTCCTGGATACATAGCAACACGACGGGTCTATGGACCTACATACGGCGTAGAGCACACAGTTTCCAGCAATTACTACAAATATTTTGAGATGAATCATGCCGTGGAAGCTTTCATCATTCTTCCTGGAGGAGTTGAGACTATGGAAGGTTTGTTCACCTTGATCTCGTGGGCTTCTAAAGGGTTACACAATAGACCCATTGGTCTCTTGAACATTGACGGTTATTTCAATAACCTACTCAAATTTCTAGATGATGCAGTGAGGCAGAACTTCATGGCTTCCAGTCAGAGGAAACTTTTCATTTCTTCTTTCTTTGTTGATGAGCTTTTAGACAAACTAGAATTTGCTAAAGCTTTCCCGGGACCTGGGGTTAGTTATGATGAGTTTGTGAATCTTGGGAGACTAGACTTAGAATTGCATTTGTAACATTCCTCATATGATCCAAGTTGTATGTTGAAATGATATTTTCCATAAATATTATTCTAGGCTGTATGACTAGTGCGAGCTACATTTTCTTCATTCTTCAGTCTTTCACTGTTGGTGTGCCACGTCGTGATCTTTCATGTTAATAGCTAATACAAATGAGTCCATTTCAAAGTAAGGAGTAGCGATTCTTGATCGTCAATTTGTTCAAGTTTCCTAACAGAGAATAGTTAGTATCCTGACCGTAAGTCAATCTTAGAGAACACAATGGATCCTCTAAGATGATCAAATAAGTCATGACACGAAGTAAAGGATAACGAATTGTTCAACTGACAGTAGTTGATATAGAGTCTCATTGATTCTTCCTTATTCACGTTTGAACAGAACAGATACTCTCCGATAGAGGAAACACTTTGTCAGATGATTCCTTCTTGGGCAATCTTCATAGTTGAGTTTTTTTTTTTAACGGAAACATATTCAATATAGAGTTACGAATATTGGTCCTCTCGAGGATCAAGATTGACAGAGTTTTCAATTTCTTGGAACGGTGAAATATAAAGAAGTTCATATCAGAGGGGTGACATACTTTCGGTACGTTCCTTCAGCTTAGATGTTTCTTTTTGGGTATCGCACGAATAGACTTCACACTTGAGATGTTTTCGTATATATATTCGAGATGAACTTGGTCGGTTTAGAAATCAGCTTTGCTTTTACCTCTATAAGGTTACCATCATTGGTCTTCAGTTGAGGAATTCTTCATCACAAGTTGACAACAGCAACAACGTTCAGTCAGTTAATGCATGCTAAGGATAATGTCGATTTTCCTTGTATGGTACTTCAACGATGTTTTACAAAGAATTGTCGCTTAACGAACGATTTCAATTCACATTAAGGAATCGCATAATGCGTCCTAATGAGTCAAACAATAGTATCAGATACTTTAGATAACAGAGTTTATTGATTCTAAACGTTCGTGTTTGAATCAGCGATTAGATCGCCTTGAGTCCACATGAGGATCTTTGACATCAGCTTCACAGATGTTGTTCAACATATATCAACACGAATCGTTCTTCAGGTTCATCTCACTTCCGTGCAACTTTTCCGGTACAGATCAACTTCGTCATTCACGATGTGATGCGTACGTTGATAACGTATCAGAGGTTTATACATTTTTTTTATTCTTTTGTTTCTTTATCGAATATGAAAATTCGACTTGAGTCTATGCTCGATATAATTTCAGTACTAACAATTGTTATCAAATGAGAATTTTAACAAGTCAATATTTACTAAGTAAATTCTCATACCTTTCCTGGAGCAGAGGGATGCGAGAGTTGTGGATGTGATTGACAATAATTTTTTTTTTACCCAAAATATATAATATATATATATTTTTTAAATCAAACATTGATCCGAAGATCGTGTTTAAAACCATTTGCTCCGATACCAAATTGTAACACCCTAATCCGTCCAGGTCTGTAGCCCCTTTCGGACTAAAGTATTGATTTGGTAATCGTGATAATTTAAAACAATTCAAGCATTTTATTTATAAATAATATTCCATACATAATTGTAGAAAATACGGAGTGTTTAATAATAATGCGGAAGCGACTTTTAAACATGTCTCATAACAACATAATTATTTATTTTTGTTCAATGATCCACCACGACTGTCTCGCCCCTTCTGCTGCCAGGAATTAGCCAATCATTCATTCTACCTACCTGCGTGTAGCAAATAAAACACACTACACGCTCAGCGGTGAAGCTGAGTAGGCATATCTAAAGCGTCGAACATCCAAATAAATTGAATCTCAATTCATAATCAACCATTTGATATCATGCACACAATATATAATTCAAACATTCATGATATTCTCAATATTTTATTTTAAGTCATTTGATATTCAATATCTCAACCATGCTCTTAAATTATTCTTAATCTAAGGCCAAATCATTTTATAATAAGCTCTTAGCTATTCCTAGTCTAAGCAACATTTCTAACCACGCCCTTAAACTATAAATAGTTTAATGCAGAACACAAGAATCGATAATCCACCCTATGAATCATGTGGATTACGTACCAACCGAACAGTGAACTGTCAGGTGGGTGATATCCGGTCTGGATCCCGTACGTACGTTTTAACCCCGAAATATGAATTGGTCAAGGAGGTATATCTTAGAGTTCTTCTAGATATCCTTAATAATCATCATCATTATACAAGTGGGTATATCTTAGAGTTCTTCTAGATATCCTTAATAATCATCATCATTATACAAGTGGGTATATCTTAGAGTTCTTCTAGATATCCTTAATAATATACATCAATTTCATAATCATCATTATATCCATTTTTAATCATGATTTAATCATACCAATCAGTAGGTTAATCATTCATAATTGGCCACAATAATAGTTCATCATAATGATCATTCAACATAACATTTAATAACAATTAGCGGCCTAGTCTCGAGTGTTAACACCCGAACTTACCATCATGCATCACATAATGTTTTAATTTGTTAAAAACATCATTTCTGTAGGAAAAATCATTTTTATAATAATCATAATCAATTGGTATCAAAAATAGGATTTAAAGCTCAAAAATGGCATATCAGACAAAATTTCGGACCAGAGTTTCAGAAGATCGATCCAGTCCTCTAGATCAATCCAACTAGGAGAAAAACCCCAGAGGATCGATCCAATGAAGGGGATCGATCCACTCTGTGGATTTTCAGCCACTGTTCATTCGTCTTCAACCTCGTCCATTTTTCGGGAAACCATTTTTAGTCACCGAACATCAATTAAACTATATAGAGATGTTCTCCAAGGTTCATATACCATATTAGAATTATTAAAACATATTTTAAACATCAAATTCAAGGTTTATGATTCTTGGTTCTTCAAACATGTCAAACACAAAACTCAACCAAATGACCATTTATGAACGTAGAAACGACCTATATGAACATTCTAGTCATTAGATATATCTAGGGGCTTACCTCGAAGGTAAATGAAGGTTTTGAATATTTTGCGGTGAAACTTCCGACGACTATATCTCTCTGCTCCGGTGACCTCAACACAAGAATGACAGCACCACTGAACTCTACTCTCAGCAAGGAACAAGATAGAAGGAAGAATGAGTTGTTTTGGTGAGGAAATGAAGGAGTTAGCTCTCCTTAAATAGCCAAGTGAGGAAGGAAGAAGATATGGGTGCAGCTTCCGTGATTGAGCGACGATTTGAAATCGGCGTAATTGAACAGGGCGCCGTTTGGTGTGTAGTCCTTGATTGAGACTAATTTTTGGTCCCAGTCGGGGTACACTTTTCGGTCCAACTTTCTCCGAATTGAAATCCGTTTTCACCGTTGGCGATCAGACACTCGAGCTCTATCCAACGATATAATTTTATATTTATTCGTTATACTTTTTTCCGACATCATATTTTTGGATGGTTGACTTTGACAGAGTCAAAATTGGCCTTTATTCAAAAAGGTTCTCGCATTTAATTCATATTATTTATTCCCATGATTTATTTCAATAAATCATTTCAAAGTTCACATTATAAACAATTTCTTCATTTATTCTTAATTTGGGTCTGTACTCAGGTTCCCAATCAAGATCACACAATAAATCAACATGTTGGATTTATCTCTATAAGATTTATCCAGATTGTGATATTGGATATCAATATATGTTTTATTTCGGCCCAAAGCCCAACAACAATTTATTTTAATCAAAACAAATTTGATTAGTTGAATAATTATTCATTAATAATTCTAGGGTATGTTTCGGGGCATTACATTTCTCCCCCCCTTAAAGGAATTTCGTCCTCGAAATTCTTCTAATGGCCAACATTTAACATTTCGTAGTGATCTCACCTTTATCATGACCGTGTCATGTTCATTTGGTTAAACCATAATTACCTCATTGTCCAAACGGATACGTATTCTCAAACTGTCGACGTTATCAAACTCATTCTTTCTCCAAGAGATTAATAGGCAAGGCATCCAACAATCCATTTTGTAGGTTCCCGCTCAGATTCAACAACCATAACTTAAGTTCCTTTGCAAGGTATAACATCGTATTTTGGATCATACTAGACATATTTGTACATCATTTCGTTCATTCACAAGTCTCGATTGTATGTCATTAGTCAACAACATTCTTTCTTTGATTTAAAGTCCCTTAGCAGTATTCGTAGTTTTGAATCACAATAGATGTAGTAGGAGATTCCGAGGTTGTTTCAATCCATACGTTTTAGCGAAATCATCCAAGACATCTTCACATTATTCATATAGTTCAGAATGATTTGTAAGTAACATCAAATGGCTTTTCGTGGTCCAAGATTTTCAGGATATGGATTTATCATACATTGTGAGGAGGTACTACTCGTTGTACAGTAGCTTGTCATTTATCGACCTTATACCGAAACATTTCTTCGTTTACTTCATGGTAGATCTCATTATCGTTAATGAGTCTTTGCATTAATTCGTATCCACAGGTGATAATGTTAGAGTGGCGTTTCATATACGTCTCGTCGTATTCAATTTTCTTCATCGAGTTTGGAATATATCTAGATACATTCTTGATAATGACAGGTTTGATGTAACACTATGGTTGATTTCATTTCGAGTGAAGAAGATAATATCTCAGTACGTGATTCAATTCATGAATTCATAGAGTGGGGAATCTTTACTAGTTCTTACACCAACATCGCATATAGGTTCGGAATCTTCACTTGAATGATTTAGCTTGATCCTTGTGGCGTCATTTCTTCTCTGGTTGTTGCACATACATTCCCTTAGTAGGGTCATAACGGAGTTTGTTTGGTCAAATGAGATCATTGATAATCGCATCAACCATTTTGTGGTTCACAAAGAGAGGCTCAACATAATATTCCAATCAGAATGCTTTTACCGTAGTTCACAGAGTGTAGTTTTCAAAGATCGTATAACGTATCTTGATGAATTAAGACAAGTTCCAAGGGTTTAATATTTGATACAACAATGGAATTCAATCTTTTCAAGATTGATCAAGCGAGATGTTTCAAGAGTGTAGTTAACACAACAAGTTGAGTCATTCAAGGATGTGAGTCACAAGATACAAGATAGTGTTTGCGACTTATCGTTGCCAATCGTAGATTTTCTTTATTCAATGTTTCACTCTTTGGAAGTTACTCAAGGAGTCATTGTCCTAGGAAATAGTCGTTTTGACTTTTCGTCTCGGATTTGATCGTATTTCAGGACAGCGAATCTAACTATTCATTGGTCTCAATATGTCACATCGTCAGCAGACTATAGCATTAGCGAGTACGTTCTCGTATGCAGGTAATTTGAGTCCATTACTGTACATATTTTGGCTGGTGATAATTACCTTTCCATCCATGGTCAGGTTTCAAAGACTATATATATCACGATTATTGAAAGGGTGTTTCACATTCTCACATTATGGAAGGAACTTCTCGAACACTTCCTTACACCATAAGATTCGCTGGTCTTCTTGGCAGTCATTCTCTTGGTAGAAATCCAAAGTTTATGGCTACTGCAGTAGATTAGGAAGAGAATTGATAAGGCGAAGATTTAGTCTTGCTTATGGAGGAGGCAACGTTGGCCTACAAGGAGCTGTTGCTTCAACACTCTTTACCAGTGGTGGTCTCGTTAGAGGTTTCATTCCTGGATACATAGCAACACGACGGGTCTATGGACCTACATACGGCGTAGAGCACACAGTTTCCAGCAATTACTACAAATATTTTGAGATGAATCATGCCGTGGAAGCTTTCATCATTCTTCCTGGAGGAGTTGAGACTATGGAAGGTTTGTTCACCTTGATCTCGTGGGCTTCTAAAGGGTTACACAATAGACCCATTGGTCTCTTGAACATAGACGGTTATTTCAATAACTACTCAAATTTCTAGATGATGCAGTGAGGCAGAACTTCATGGCTTCCAGTCAGAGGAAACTTTTCATTTCTTCTTTCTTTGTTGATGAGCTTTTAGACAAACTAGAATTTGCTAAAGCTTTCCCGGGACTGGGGTTAGTTATGATGAGTTTGTGAATCCTAGGAGACTAGACTTAGAATTGCATTTGTAACATTCCTCATATGATCCAAGTTGTATGTTGAAGATATTTTCCATAAATATTATTCTAGGCTGTATGACTAGTGCGAGCTACATTTCTTCATTCTTCAGTCTTTCACTGTTGGTGTGCCACGTCGTGATCTTTCATGTTAATAGCTAATACAAATGAGTCCATTTCAAAGTAAGGAGTAGCGATTCTTGATCGTCAATTTGTTCAAGTTCCTAACAGAGAATAGTTAGTATCCTGACCGTAAGTCAATCTTAGAGAACACAATGGATCCTCTAAGATGATCAAATAAGTCATGACACGAAGTAAAGATAACGAATTGTTCAACTGACAGTAGTTGATATAGAGTCTCATTGATTCTTCCTTATTCACGTTTGAACAGAACAAATACTCTCCGATAGAGGAAACACTTTGTCAGATGATTCCTTCTTGGGCAATCTTCATAGTTGAGTTTTTTTTTTAACGGAAACATATTCAATATAGAGTTACGAATATTGGTCCTCTCGAGGATCAAGATTGACAGAGTTTTCAATTTCTTGGAACGGTGAAATATAAAGAAGTTCATATCAGAGGGGTGACATACTTTCGGTACGTTCCTTCAGCTTAGATGTTTCTTTTTGGGTATCGCACGAATAGACTTCACACTTGAGATGTTTTCGTATATATATTCGAGATGAACTTGGTCGGTTTTAGAAATCAGCTTTGCTTTTACCTCTATAAGGTTACCATCATTGGTCTTCAGTTGAGGAATTCTTCATCACAAGTTGACAACAGCAACAACGTTCAGTCAGTTAATGCATGCTAAGGATAATGTCGATTTTCCTTGTATGGTACTTCAACGATGTTTTACAAAGAATTGTCGCTTAACGAACGATTTCAATTCACATTAAGGAATCGCATAATGCGTCCTAATGAGTCAAACAATAGTATCAGATACTTTAGATAACAGAGTTTATTGATTCTAACGTTCGTGTTTGAATCAGCGATTAGATCGCTTGAGTCCACATGAGGATCTTTGACATCAGCTTCACAGATGTTGTTCAACATATATCAACACGAATCGTTCTTCAGGTTCATCTCACTTCCGTGCAACTTTTCGGTACAGATCAACTTCGTCATTCACGATGTGATGCGTACGTTGATAACGTATCAGAGGTTTATACATTTTTTTATTCTTTTGTTTCTTTATCGAATATGAAAATTCGACTTGAGTCTATGCTCGATTAATTTCAGTACTAACAATTGTTATCAAATGAGAATTTTAACAAGTCAATATTTACTAAGTAAATTCTCATACCTTTCCTGAGCAGAGGGATGCGAGAGTTGTGGATGTGATGACAATAATTTTTTTTTACCCAAAATATATAATATATATATATTTTTTAAATCAAACATTGATCCGAAGATCGTGTTTAAACCATTTGCTCCGATACCAAATTGTAACACCCTAATCCGTCCAGGTCTGTAGCCCCTTTCGGACTAAAGTATTGATTTGGTAATCGTGATAATTTAAAACAATTCAAGCATTTTTATTTATAAATAATATTCCATACATAATTGTAGAAAATACGGAGTGTTTAATAATAATGCGGAAGCGACTTTTAAACATGTCTCATAACAACATAATTATTTATTTTTGTTCAATGATCCACCACGACTGTCTCGCCCCTTCTGCTGCCAGGAATTAGCCAATCATTCATTCTACCTACCTGCGTGTAGCAAATAAAACACACTACACGCTCAGCGGTGAAGCTGAGTAGGCATATCTAAAGCGTCGAACATCCAAATAAATTGAATCTCAATTCATAATCAACCATTTGATATCATGCACACAATATATAATTCAAACATTCATGATATTCTCAATATTTTATTTTAAGTCATTTGATATTCAATATCTCAACCATGCTCTTAAATTATTCTTAATCTAAGGCCAAATCATTTTAATTAAGCTCTTAGCTATTCCTAGTCTAAGGCAACATTTCTAACCACGCCCTTAAACTATAAATAGTTTAATGCAGAACACAAGAATCGATAATCCACCCTATGAATCATGTGGATTACGTACCAACCGAACAGTGAACTGTCAGTGGGTGATATCCGGTCTGGATCCCGTACGTACGTTTTAACCCCGAAATATGAATTGGTCAAGGAGGTATATCTTAGAGTTCTTCTAGATATCCTTAATAATCATCATCATTATACAAGTGGGTATATCTTAGAGTTCTTCTAGATATCCTTAATAATCATCATCATTATACAAGTGGGTATATCTTAGAGTTCTTCTAGATATCCTTAATAATATACATCAATTTCATAATCATCATTATATCCATTTTTAATCATGATTTAATCATACCAATCAGTAGGTTAATCATTCATAATTGGCCACAATAAATAGTTCATCATAATGATCATTCAACATAAATTTAATAACAATTAGCGGCCTAGTCTCGAGTGTTAACACCCGAACTTACCATCATGCATCACATAATGTTTTAATTTGTTAAAACAATCATTTTCTGTTAGGAAAAATCATTTTTATAATAATCATAATCAATTGGTATCAAAAAATAGGATTTTAAAGCTCAAAAATGGCAATATCAGACAAAATTTCGGACCAGAGTTTCGGAAGATCGATCCAGTCCTCTAGATCAATCCAACTAGAGAAAAACTCCCAGAGGATCGATCCAATGAAGGGGATCGATCCACTCTGTGGATTTTCAGCCACTGTTCATTCGTCTTCAACCTCGGTCCATTTTTCGGGAAAACCATTTTTAGTCACCGAACTTCAATTAAACTATATAGAGATGTTCTCCAAGGTTCATATACCATATTAGAATTATTAAAACATATTTTAAACATCAAATTCAAGGTTTATGATTCTTGGTTCTTCAAACATGTCAACACAAAACTCAACCAAATGACCATTTATGAACGTAGAAACGACCTATATGAACATTCTAGTCATTAGATATATCTAGGGGCTTACCTCGAAGGTAAATGAAGGTTTTGAATATTTTGCGGTGAAACTTCCGACGACTATATCTCTCTGCTCCGGTGACCTCA
>NQVE01000023.1:0-28816 GCA_003260385.1 Cuscuta australis | reverse complement strand
TAAGGCTGTTCTAGTTTGCTACCAATTCCTCTGTAATCCGCCCTCAAATTATCTACATGATAAGACCCCGGGTTCGGGTATAGCATCTGGTTTCAGAGCTTCTTGTTCCCAGATCCCAAAGGACCTAGAACACACTTCCACTCTTTCTCATTTCCTTCATCCTCATTCGTCCAAAACATTCTCCCCCCCATTTCCTCATCCTAGCTACTGGCCTACCTTCACTCTTTCACTTCCTAGTTCAAAACATGTCTCACACCTCCCAAAACATCACCAAGGAAGACCTGGTTGCATCCAATGCCGAACTCAAAGCTCAAGTTGAGTATTTGGCCAAACAAGTGGCTCAACTCACTAAAATGAAGTTGAAGATGACGGAGACACCCGAGGAAAGTGAAGACGAGCAAGAAGAAGAGGCCCATGCAGAAACTCCTTCCTCTTCCATACGAAAGGACAACCAAGAGAAGTCCTCCGCTAGTTTCAAGGTTGAAATCCCAACCTTTGATGGCAAGGACGACCCCGATGATTTTATCGAATGGTTAGAGACGGGTGAACGCGTCTTTGACTATCTGGCATTCCTGAAGTTCAACCAAACAACCAATAATCGATTATCACAATTGTGACAATCGACTATCTGGCATTCCTGAAGTTTAAAGGCTGTTCTAGTTTGCTACCAATTCCTCTGTAATCCCGCCCTCAAATTATCTACATGATAAGACCCCGGGTTCGGGTATAGCATCTAGTTTCAGAGCTTCTTGTTCCCAGATCCCAAAGGACCAAGAACACACTTCCACTCTTTCTCATTTCCTTCATCCTCATTTCGTCCAAAACATTCTCCCCCCCATTTCCTTCATCCTAGCTACTGGCCTACCTTCACTCTTTCACTTCCTAGTTCAAAACATGTCTCACACCTCCCAAAACATCACCAAGGAAGACCTGGTTGCATCCAATGCCGAACTCAAAGCTCAAGTTGAGTATTTGGCCAAACAAGTGGCTCAACTCACTAAAATGAAGTTGAAGATGACGGAGACACCCGAGGAAAGTGAAGACGAGCAAGAAGAAGAGGCCCATGCAGAAACTCCTTCCTCTTCCATACGAAAGGACAACCAAGAGAAGTCCTCCGCTAGTTTCAAGGTTGAAATCCCAACCTTTGATGGCAAGGACGACCCCGATGATTTTATCGAATGGTTAGAGACGGGTGAACGCGTCTTTGACTATCTGGCATTCCTGAAGTTCAACCAAACAACCAATAATCGATTATCACAATTGTGACAATCGACTATCTGGCATTCCTGAAGTTTAAAGGCTGTTCTAGTTTGCTACCAATTCCTCTGTAATCCCGCCCTCAAATTATCTACATGATAAGACCCCGGGTTCGGGTATAGCATCTGGTTTCAGAGCTTCTTGTTCCCAGATCCCAAAGGACCAAGAACACACTTCCACTCTTTCTCATTTCCTTCATCCTCATTTCGTCCAAAACATTCTCCCCCCCCCCCATTTCCTTCATCCTAGCTACTGGCCTACCTTCACTCTTTCACTTCCTAGTTCAAAACATGTCTCACACCTCCCAAAACATCACCAAGGAAGACCTGGTTGCATCCAATGCCGAACTCAAAGCTCAAGTTGAGTATTTGGCCAAACAAGTGGCTCAACTCACTAAAATGAAGTTGAAGATGACGGAGACACCCGAGGAAAGTGAAGACGAGCAAGAAGAAGAGGCCCATGCAGAAACTCCTTCCTCTTCCATACGAAAGGACAACCAAGAGAAGTCCTCCGCTAGTTTCAAGGTTGAAATCCCAACCTTTGATGGCAAGGACGACCCCGATGATTTTATCGAATGGTTAGAGACGGGTGAACGCGTCTTTGACTATCTGGCATTCCTGAAGTTCAACCAAACAACCAATAATCGATTATCACAATTGTGACAATCGACTATCTGGCATTCCTGAAGTTTAAAGGCTGTTCTAGTTTGCTACCAATTCCTCTGTAATCCCGCCCTCAAATTATCTACATGATAAGACCCCGGGTTCGGGTATAGCATCTGGTTTCAGAGCTTCTTGTTCCAGATCCCAAAGGACCAAGAACACACTTCCACTCTTTCTCATTTCCTTCATCCTCATTTCGTCCAAAACATTCTCCCCCCCCCCATTTCCTTCATCCTAGCTACTGGCCTACCTTCACTCTTTCACTTCCTAGTTCAAAACATGTCTCACACCTCCCAAAACATCACCAAGGAAGACCTGGTTGCATCCAATGCCGAACTCAAAGCTCAAGTTGAGTATTTGGCCAAACAAGTGGCTCAACTCACTAAAATGAAGTTGAAGATGACGGAGACACCCGAGGAAAGTGAAGACGAGCAAGAAGAAGAGCCCATGCAGAAACTCCTTCCTCTTCCATACGAAAGGACAACCAAGAGAAGTCCTCCGCTAGTTTCAAGGTTGAAATCCCAACCTTTGATGGCAAGGACGACCCCGATGATTTTATCGAATGGTTAGAGACGGGTGAACGCGTCTTTGACTATCTGGCATTCCTGAAGTTCAACCAAACAACCAATAATCGATTATCACAATTGTGACAATCGACTATCTGGCATTCCTGAAGTTTAAAGGCTGTTCTAGTTTGCTACCAAATTCTCTGTAAATCCGGACGTAAATAAATTCTCCCCCCCCCCCAATTCTTCATCCTAGCTACTGGCCTACCTTCACTCTTTCACTTCCTAGTTCAAAACATGTCTCACACCTCCCAAAACATCACCAAGGAAGACCTGGTTGCATCCAATGCCGAACTCAAAGCTCAAGTTGAGTATTTGGCCAAACAAGTGGCTCAACTCACTAAAATGAAGTTGAAGATGACGGAGACACCCGAGGAAAGTGAAGACGAGCAAGAAGAAGAGGCCCATGCAGAAACTCCTTCCTCTTCCATACGAAAGGACAACCAAGAGAAGTCCTCCGCTAGTTTCAAGGTTGAAATCCAACCTTTGATGGCAAGGACGACCCCGATGATTTTATCGAATGGTTAGAGACGGGTGAACGCGTCTTTGACTATCTGGCATTCCTGAAGTTCAACCAAACAACCAATAATCGATTATCACAATTGTGACAATCGACTATCTGGCATTCCTGAAGTTTAAAGGCTGTTCTAGTTTGCTACCAATTCCTCTGTAATCCCGCCCTCAAATTATCTACATGATAAGACCCCGGGTTCGGGTATAGCATCTGGTTTCAGAGCTTCTTGTTCGCAGATCCCAAAGGACCAAGAACACACTTCCACTCTTTCTCATTTCCTTCATCCTCATTTCGTCCAAAACATTCTCCCCCCCCCATTTCCTTCATCCTAGCTACTGGCCTACCTTCACTCTTTCACTTCCTAGTTCAAAACATGTCTCACACCTCCCAAAACATCACCAAGGAAGACCTGGTTGCATCAATGCCGAACTCAAAGCTCAAGTTGAGTATTTGGCCAAACAAGTGGCTCAACTCACTAAAATGAAGTTGAAGATGACGGAGACACCCGAGGAAAGTGAAGACGAGCAAGAAGAAGAGGACCCATGCAGAAACTCCTTCCTCTTCCATACGAAAGGACAACCAAGAGAAGTCCTCCGCTAGTTTCAAGGTTGAAATCCCAACCTTTGATGGCAAGGACGACCCCGATGATTTTATCGAATGGTTAGAGACGGGTGAACGCGTCTTTGACTATCTGGCATTCCTGAAGTTCAACCAAACAACCAATAATCGATTATCACAATTGTGACAATCGACTATCTGGCATTCCTGAAGTTTAAAGGCTGTTCTAGTTTGCTACCAATTCCTCTGTAATCCCGCCCTCAAATTATCTACATGATAAGACCCCGGGTTCGGGTATAGCATCTGGTTTCAGAGCTTCTTGTTCGCAGATCCCAAAGGACCAAGAACACACTTCCACTCTTTCTCATTTCCTTCATCCTCATTTCGTCCAAAACATTCTCCCCCCCCCCATTTCCTTCATCCTAGCTACTGGCCTACCTTCACTCTTTCACTTCCTAGTTCAAAACATGTCTCACACCTCCCAAAACATCACCAAGGAAGACCTGGTTGCATCCAATGCCGAACTCAAAGCTCAAGTTGAGTATTTGGCCAAACAAGTGGCTCAACTCACTAAAATGAAGTTGAAGATGACGGAGACACCCGAGGAAAGTGAAGACGAGCAAGAAGAAGAGGCCCATGCAGAAACTCCTTCCTCTTCCATACGAAAGGACAACCAAGAGAAGTCCTCCCCTAGTTTCAAGGTTGAAATCCCAACCTTTGATGGCAAGGACGACCCCGATGATTTTATCGAATGGTTAGAGACGGGTGAACGCGTCTTTGACTATCTGGCATTCCTGAAGTTCAACCAAACAACCAATAATCGATTATCACAATTGTGACAATCGACTATCTGGCATTCCTGAAGTTTAAAGGCTGTTCTAGTTTGCTACCAATTCCTCTGTAATCCCGCCCTCAAATAACATTCTCCCCCCCCCCCAATTCCTTCATCCTAGCTACTGGCCTACCTTCACTCTTTCACTTCCTAGTTCAAAACATGTCTCACACCTCCCAAAACATCACCAAGGAAGACCTGGTTGCATCCAATGCCGAACTCAAAGCTCAAGTTGAGTATTTGGCCAAACAAGTGGCTCAACTCACTAAAATGAAGTTGAAGATGACGGAGACACCCGAGGAAAGTGAAGACGAGCAAGAAGAAGAGGCCCATGCAGAAACTCCTTCCTCTTCCATACGAAAGGACAACCAAGAGAAGTCCTCCGCTAGTTTCAAGGTTGAAATCCAACCTTTGATGGCAAGGACGACCCCGATGATTTTATCGAATGGTTAGAGACGGGTGAACGCGTCTTTGACTATCTGGCATTCCTGAAGTTCAACCAAACAACCAATAATCGATTATCACAATTGTGACAATCGACTATCTGGCATTCCTGAAGTTTAAAGGCTGTTCTAGTTTGCTACCAATTCCTCTGTAATCCCGCCCTCAAATTATCTACATGATAAGACCCCGGGTTCGGGTATAGCATCTGGTTTCAGAGCTTCTTGTTCCAAGATCCCAAAGGACCAAGAACACACTTCCACTCTTTCTCATTTCCTTCATCCTCATTTCGTCCAAAACATTCTCCCCCCCCCCATTTCCTTCATCCTAGCTACTGGCCTACCTTCACTCTTTCACTTCCTAGTTCAAAACATGTCTCACACCTCCCAAAACATCACCAAGGAAGACCTGGTTGCATCCAATGCCGAACTCAAAGCTCAAGTTGAGTATTTGGCCAAACAAGTGGCTCAACTCACTAAAATGAAGTTGAAGATGACGGAGACACCCGAGGAAAGTGAAGACGAGCAAGAAGAAGAGACCCATGCAGAAACTCCTTCCTCTTCCATACGAAAGGACAACCAAGAGAAGTCCTCCGCTAGTTTCAAGGTTGAAATCCCAACCTTTGATGGCAAGGACGACCCCGATGATTTTATCGAATGGTTAGAGACGGGTGAACGCGTCTTTGACTATCTGGCATTCCTGAAGTTCAACCAAACAACCAATAATCGATTATCACAATTGTGACAATCGACTATCTGGCATTCCTGAAGTTTAAAGGCTGTTCTAGTTTGCTACCAATTCCTCTGTAATCCCGCCCTCAAATTATCTACATGATAAGACCCCGGGTTCGGGTATAGCATCTGGTTTCAGAGCTTCTTGTTCCAAGATCCCAAAGGACCAAGAACACACTTCCACTCTTTCTCATTTCCTTCATCCTCATTTCGTCCAAAACATTCTCCCCCCCCCCATTTCCTTCATCCTAGCTACTGGCCTACCTTCACTCTTTCACTTCCTAGTTCAAAACATGTCTCACACCTCCCAAAACATCACCAAGGAAGACCTGGTTGCATCCAATGCCGAACTCAAAGCTCAAGTTGAGTATTTGGCCAAACAAGTGGCTCAACTCACTAAAATGAAGTTGAAGATGACGGAGACACCCGAGGAAAGTGAAGACGAGCAAGAAGAAGAGACCCATGCAGAAACTCCTTCCTCTTCCATACGAAAGGACAACCAAGAGAAGTCCTCCGCTAGTTTCAAGTTGAAATCCCAACCTTTGATGGCAAGGACGACCCGATGATTTTTATCGAATGGTTAGAGACGGTGAACGCGTCTTTGACTATCTGGCATTCCTGAAGTTCAACCAAACAACCAATAATCGATTATCACAATTGTGACAATCGACTATCTGGCATTCCTGAAGTTTAAAGGCTGTTCTAGTTTGCTACCATTCCTCTGTAATCCGCCCTAAATTATCTACATGATAAGACCCCGGGTTCGGGTATAGCATCTGGTTTCAGAGCTTCTTGTTCGCAGATCCCAAAGGACCAAGAACACACTTCCACTCTTCTCATTTCCTTCATCCTCATTTCGTCCAAAACATTCTCCCCCCCCCCCATTTCCTTCATCCTAGCTACTGGCCTACCTTCACTCTTTCACTTCCTAGTTCAAAACATGTCTCACACTCCCAAAACATCACCAAGGAAGACCTGGTTGCATGCAATGCGAACTCAAAGCTCAAGTTGAGTAATTTGGCCAAACAAGTGGCTCAACTCACTAAAATGAAGTTGAAGATGACGGAGACACCCGAGGAAAGTGAAGACGAGCAAGAAGAAGAGACCCATGCAGAAACTCCTTCCTCTTCCATACGAAAGGACAACCAAGAGAAGTCCTCCGCTAGTTTCAAGGTTGAAATCCCAACCTTTGATGGCAAGGACGACCCGATGATTTTATCGAATGGTTAGAGACGGGTGAACGCGTCTTTGACTATCTGGCATTTCCTGAAGTTCAACCAAACAACCAATAATCGATTATCACAATTGTGACAATCGACTATCTGGCATTCCTGAAGTTTAAAGGCTGTTCTAGTTTGCTACCAATTCTCTGTAATCCCGCCCTCAAATAACATTCTCCCCCCCCCCCAATTCCTTTCATCCTAGCTACTGGCCTACCTTCACTCTTTCACTTCCTAGTTCAAAACATGTCTCACACCTCCCAAAACATCACCAAGGAAGACCTGGTTGCATCCAATGCCGAACTCAAAGCTCAAGTTGAGTATTTGGCCAAACAAGTGGCTCAACTCACTAAAATGAAGTTGAAGATGACGGAGACACCCGAGGAAAGTGAAGACGAGCAAGAAGAAGAGACCCATGCAGAAACTCCTTCCTCTTCCATACGAAAGGACAACCAAGAAAGTCCTCCGCTAGTTTCAAGGTTGAAATCCCAACCTTTGATGGCAAGGACGACCCCGATGATTTTATCGAATGGTTAGAGACGGGTGAACGCGTCTTTGACTATCTGGCATTCCTGAAGTTCAACCAAACAACCAATAATCGATTATCACAATTGTGACAATCGACTATCTGGCATTCCTGAAGTTTAAAGGCTGTTCTAGTTTGCTACCAATTCCTCTGTAATCCCGCCCTCAAATTATCTACATGATAAGACCCCGGGTTCGGGTATAGCATCTGGTTTCAGAGCTTCTTGTTCCAAGATCCCAAAGGACCAAGAACACACTTCCACTCTTTCTTATTTCCTTCATCCTCATTTCGTCCAAAACATTCTCCCCCCCCCATTTCCTTCATCCTAGCTACTGGCCTACCTTCACTCTTTCACTTCCTAGTTCAAAACATGTCTCACACCTCCCAAAACATCACCAAGGAAGACCTGGTTGCATCCAATGCCGAACTCAAAGCTCAAGTTGAGTATTTGGCCAAACAAGTGGCTCAACTCACTAAAATGAAGTTGAAGATGACGGAGACACCCGAGGAAAGTGAAGACGAGCAAGAAGAAGAGGCCCATGCAGAAACTCCTTCCTCTTCCATACGAAAGGACAACCAAGAGAAGTCCTCCGCTAGTTTCAAGGTTGAAATCCCAACCTTTGATGGCAAGGACGACCCCGATGATTTTATCGAATGGTTAGAGACGGGTGAACGCGTCTTTGACTATCTGGCATTCCTGAAGTTCAACCAAACAACCAATAATCGATTATCACAATTGTGACAATCGACTATCTGGCATTCCTGAAGTTTAAAGGCTGTTCTAGTTTGCTACCAATTCCTCTGTAATCCCGCCCTCAAATTATCTACATGATAAGACCCCGGGTTCGGGTATAGCATCTGGTTTCAGAGCTTCTTGTTCGCAGATCCCAAAGGACCAAGAACACACTTCCACTCTTTCTCATTTCCTTCATCCTAGCTACTGGCCTACCTTCACTCTTTCACTTCCTAGTTCAAAACATGTCTCACACCTCCCAAAACATCACCAAGGAAGACCTGGTTGCATCAATGCCGAACTCAAAGCTCAAGTTGAGTATTTGGCCAAACAAGTGGCTCAACTCACTAAAATGAAGTTGAAGATGACGGAGACCCCGAGGAAAGTGAAGACGAGCAAGAAGAAGAGACCCATGCAGAAACTCCTTCCTCTTCCATACGAAAGGACAACCAAGAGAAGTCCTCCGCTAGTTTCAAGGTTGAAATCCCAACCTTTGATGGCAAGGACGACCCCGATGATTTTATCGAATGGTTAGAGACGGGTGAACGCGTCTTTGACTATCTGGCATTCCTGAAGTTCAACCAAACAACCAATAATCGATTATCACAATTGTGACAATCGACTATCTGGCATTCCTGAAGTTTAAAGGCTGTTCTAGTTTGCTACCAATTCCTCTGTAATCCCGCCCTCAAATAACATTCTCTCTCCCCCCCCCAATTCCTTCATCCTAGCTACTGGCCTACCTTCACTCTTTCACTTCCTAGTTCAAAACATGTCTCACACCTCCCAAAACATCACCAAGGAAGACCTGGTTGCATCCAATGCCGAACTCAAAGCTCAAGTTGAGTATTTGGCCAAACAAGTGGCTCAACTCACTAAAATGAAGTTGAAGATGACGGAGACACCCGAGGAAAGTGAAGACGAGCAAGAAGAAGAGACCCATGCAGAAACTCCTTCCTCTTCCATACGAAAGGACAACCAAGAAAGTCCTCCGCTAGTTTCAAGGTTGAAATCCCAACCTTTGATGGCAAGGACGACCCCGATGATTTTATCGAATGGTTAGAGACGGGTGAACGCGTCTTTGACTATCTGGCATTCCTGAAGTTCAACCAAACAACCAATAATCGATTATCACAATTGTGACAATCGACTATCTGGCATTCCTGAAGTTTAAAGGCTGTTCTAGTTTGCTACCAATTCCTCTGTAATCCCGCCCTCAAATTATCTACATGATAAGACCCCGGGTTCGGGTATAGCATCTGGTTTCAGAGCTTCTTGTTCCAGATCCCAAAGGACCAAGAACACACTTCCACTCTTTCTCATTTCCTTCATCCTCATTTCGTCCAAAACATTCTCCCCCCCCCATTTCCTTCATCCTAGCTACTGGCCTACCTTCACTCTTTCACTTCCTAGTTCAAAACATGTCTCACACCTCCCAAAACATCACCAAGGAAGACTGGTTGCATGCAATGCCGAACTCAAAGCTCAAGTTGAGTATTTGGCCAAACAAGTGGCTCAACTCACTAAAATGAAGTTGAAGATGACGGAGACACCCGAGGAAAGTGAAGACGAGCAAGAAGAAGAGGCCCATGCAGAAACTCCTTCCTCTTCCATACGAAAGGACAACCAAGAGAAGTCCTCCCTAGTTTCAAGGTTGAAATCCCAACCTTTGATGGCAAGGACGACCCCGATGATTTTATCGAATGGTTAGAGACGGGTGAACGCGTCTTTGACTATCTGGCATTCCTGAAGTTCAACCAAACAACCAATAATCGATTATCACAATTGTGACAATCGACTATCTGGCATTCCTGAAGTTTAAAGGCTGTTCTAGTTTGCTACCAATTCCTCTGTAATCCCGCCCTCAAATTATCTACATGATAAGACCCCGGGTTCGGGTATAGCATCTGGTTTCAGAGCTTCTTGTTCGCAGATCCCAAAGGACCAAGAACACACTTCCACTCTTTCTCATTTCCTTCATCCTCATTTCGTCCAAAACATTCTCCCCCCCCCATTTCCTTCATCCTAGCTACTGGCCTACCTTCACTCTTTCACTTCCTAGTTCAAAACATGTCTCACACCTCCCAAAACATCACCAAGGAAGACCTGGTTGCATGCAATGCCGAACTCAAAGCTCAAGTTGAGTATTTGGCCAAACAAGTGGCTCAACTCACTAAAATGAAGTTGAAGATGACGGAGACACCCGAGGAAAGTGAAGACGAGCAAGAAGAAGAGACCCATGCAAGAAACTCCTTCCTCTTCCATACGAAAGGACAACCAAGAGAAGTCCTCCGCTAGTTTCAAGGTTGAAATCCCAACCTTTGATGGCAAGGACGACCCCGATGATTTTATCGAATGGTTAGAGACGGGTGAACGCGTCTTTGACTATCTGGCATTCCTGAAGTTCAACCAAACAACCAATAATCGATTATCACAATTGTGACAATCGACTATCTGGCATTCCTGAAGTTTAAAGGCTGTTCTAGTTTGCTACCAATTCCTCTGTAATCCCGCCCTCAAATAACATTCTCCCCCCCCCCAATTCCTTCATCCTAGCTACTGGCCTACCTTCACTCTTTCACTTCCTAGTTCAAAACATGTCTCACACCTCCCAAAACATCACCAAGGAAGACCTGGTTGCATCCAATGCCGAACTCAAAGCTCAAGTTGAGTATTTGGCCAAACAAGTGGCTCAACTCACTAAAATGAAGTTGAAGATGACGGAGACACCCGAGGAAAGTGAAGACGAGCAAGAAGAAGAGACCCATGCAGAAACTCCTTCCTCTTCCATACGAAAGGACAACCAAGAAAAGTCCTCCGCTAGTTTCAAGGTTGAAATCCTAACCTTTGATGGCAAGGACGACCCCGATGATTTTATCGAATGGTTAGAGACGGGTGAACGCGTCTTTGACTATCTGGCATTCCTGAAGTTCAACCAAACAACCAATAATCGATTATCACAATTGTGACAATCGACTATCTGGCATTCCTGAAGTTTAAAGGCTGTTCTAGTTTGCTACCAATTCCTCTGTAATCCCGCCCTCAAATTATCGACATGATAAGACCCCGGGTTCGGGTATAGCATCTGGTTTCAGAGCTTCTTGTTCCAAGATCCCAAAGGACCAAGAACACACTTCCACTCTTTCTCATTTCCTTCATCCTCATTTCGTCCAAAACATTCTCCCCCCCCCATTTCCTTCATCCTAGCTACTGGCCTACCTTCACTCTTTCACTTCCTAGTTCAAAACATGTCTCACACCTCCCAAAACATCACCAAGGAAGACCTGGTTGCATGCAATGCCGAACTCAAAGCTCAAGTTGAGTATTTGGCCAAACAAGTGGCTCAACTCACTAAAATGAAGTTGAAGATGACGGAGACACCCGAGGAAAGTGAAGACGAGCAAGAAGAAGAGGCCCATGCAGAAACTCCTTCCTCTTCCATACGAAAGGACAACCAAGAGAAGTCCTCCGCTAGTTTCAAGGTTGAAATCCCAACCTTTGATGGCAAGGACGACCCCGATGATTTTATCGAATGGTTAGAGACGGGTGAACGCGTCTTTGACTATCTGGCATTCCTGAAGTTCAACCAAACAACCAATAATCGATTATCACAATTGTGACAATCGACTATCTGGCATTCCTGAAGTTTAAAGGCTGTTCTAGTTTGCTACCAATTCCTCTGTAATCCCGCCCTCAAATTATCTACATGATAAGACCCCGGGTTCGGGTATAGCATCTGGTTTCAGAGCTTCTTGTTCCAGATCCCAAAGGACCAAGAACACACTTCCACTCTTTCTCATTTCCTTCATCCTCATTTCGTCCAAAACATTCTCCCCCCCCATTTCCTTCATCCTAGCTACTGGCCTACCTTCACTCTTTCACTTCCTAGTTCAAAACATGTCTCACACCTCCCAAAACATCACCAAGGAAGACCTGGTTGCATCAATGCCGAACTCAAAGCTCAAGTTGAGTATTTGGCCAAACAAGTGGCTCAACTCACTAAAATGAAGTTGAAGATGACGGAGACACCCGAGGAAAGTGAAGACGAGCAAGAAGAAGAGACCCATGCAGAAACTCCTTCCTCTTCCATACGAAAGGACAACCAAGAGAAGTCCTCCGCTAGTTTCAAGGTTGAAATCCCAACCTTTGATGGCAAGGACGACCCCGATGATTTTATCGAATGGTTAGAGACGGGTGAACGCGTCTTTGACTATCTGGCATTCCTGAAGTTCAACCAAACAACCAATAATCGATTATCACAATTGTGACAATCGACTATCTGGCATTCCTGAAGTTTAAAGGCTGTTCTAGTTTGCTACCAATTCCTCTGTAATCCCGCCCTCAAATAACATTCTCCCCCCCCCCCAATTCCTTCATCCTAGCTACTGGCCTACCTTCACTCTTTCACTTCCTAGTTCAAAACATGTCTCACACCTCCCAAAACATCACCAAGGAAGACCTGGTTGCATCCAATGCCGAACTCAAAGCTCAAGTTGAGTATTTGGCCAAACAAGTGGCTCAACTCACTAAAATGAAGTTGAAGATGACGGAGACACCCGAGGAAAGTGAAGACGAGCAAGAAGAAGAGACCCATGCAGAAACTCCTTCCTCTTCCATACGAAAGGACAACCAAGAGAAGTCCTCCGCTAGTTTCAAGGTTGAAATCCCAACCTTTGATGGCAAGGACGACCCCGATGATTTTATCGAATGGTTAGAGACGGGTGAACGCGTCTTTGACTATCTGGCATTCCTGAAGTTCAACCAAACAACCAATAATCGATTATCACAATTGTGACAATCGACTATCTGGCATTCCTGAAGTTTAAAGGCTGTTCTAGTTTGCTACCAATTCCTCTGTAATCCCGCCCTCAAATTATCTACATGATAAGACCCCGGGTTCGGGTATAGCATCTGGTTTCAGAGCTTCTTGTTCCAAGATCCCAAAGGACCAAGAACACACTTCCACTCTTTCTCATTTCCTTCATCCTCATTTCGACCAAAACATTCTCCCCCCCCCATTTCCTTCATCCTAGCTACTGGCCTACCTTCACTCTTTCACTTCCTAGTTCAAAACATGTCTCACACCTCCCAAAACATCACCAAGGAAGACCTGGTTGCATCCAATGCCGAACTCAAAGCTCAAGTTGAGTATTTGGCCAAACAAGTGGCTCAACTCACTAAAATGAAGTTGAAGATGACGGAGACACCCGAGGAAAGTGAAGACGAGCAAGAAGAAGAGGCCCATGCAGAAACTCCTTCCTCTTCCATACGAAAGGACAACCAAGAGAAGTCCTCCGCTAGTTTCAAGGTTGAAATCCCAACCTTTGATGGCAAGGACGACCCCGATGATTTTATCGAATGGTTAGAGACGGGTGAACGCGTCTTTGACTATCTGGCATTCCTGAAGTTCAACCAAACAACCAATAATCGATTATCACAATTGTGACAATCGACTATCTGGCATTCCTGAAGTTTAAAGGCTGTTCTAGTTTGCTACCAATTCCTCTGTAATCCCGCCCTCAAATTATCTACATGATAAGACCCCGGGTTCGGGTATAGCATCTGGTTTCAGAGCTTCTTGTTCGCAGATCCCAAAGGACCAAGAACACACTTCCACTCTTTCTCATTTCCTTCATCCTCATTTCGTCCAAAACATTCTCCCCCCCCATTTCCTTCATCCTAGCTACTGGCCTACCTTCACTCTTTCACTTCCTAGTTCAAAACATGTCTCACACCTCCCAAAACATCACCAAGGAAGACCTGGTTGCATCCAATGCCGAACTCAAAGCTCAAGTTGAGTATTTGGCCAAACAAGTGGCTCAACTCACTAAAATGAAGTTGAAGATGACGGAGACACCCGAGGAAAGTGAAGACGAGCAAGAAGAAGAGACCCATGCAGAAACTCCTTCCTCTTCCATACGAAAGGACAACCAAGAGAAGTCCTCCGCTAGTTTCAAGGTTGAAATCCCAACCTTTGATGGCAAGGACGACCCCGATGATTTTATCGAATGGTTAGAGACGGGTGAACGCGTCTTTGACTATCTGGCATTCCTGAAGTTCAACCAAACAACCAATAATCGATTATCACAATTGTGACAATCGACTATCTGGCATTCCTGAAGTTTAAAGGCTGTTCTAGTTTGCTACCAATTCCTCTGTAATCCCGCCCTCAAATAACATTCTCCCCCCCCCAATTCCTTCATCCTAGCTACTGGCCTACCTTCACTCTTTCACTTCCTAGTTCAAAACATGTCTCACACCTCCCAAAACATCACCAAGGAAGACCTGGTTGCATCCAATGCCGAACTCAAAGCTCAAGTTGAGTATTTGGCCAAACAAGTGGCTCAACTCACTAAAATGAAGTTGAAGATGACGGAGACACCCGAGGAAAGTGAAGACGAGCAAGAAGAAGAGACCCATGCAGAAACTCCTTCCTCTTCCATACGAAAGGCAACCAAGAGAAGTCCTCCGCTAAGTTTCAAGGTTGAAATCCAACCTTTGATGGCAAGGACGACCCCGATGATTTTATCGAAGGGTTAGAGACGGGTATACGGCGTCTTTTGACTATCTGGCATTCCTGAAGTTCAACCAAACAACCAAATAATCGATTATCACAATTGTGACAATCGACTATCTGGCATTTCCTGAAGTTTTAAAGGCTGTTCTAGTTTGCTACCAATTCCTCTGTAATCCCGCCCTCAAATCATAAAGTGAAGCATTCGTTCACCCCCCAGACCCCCCCACCATCTCTCCTTCATCCTCATTGAGCTACCTCCCTACCTTCACTAGCTACTTTCACTTTCACTCCTAGTTCAAAACATGTCTCACACCTCCCAAAACATCACCAAGGAAGACCTGGTTGCATCCAATGCCGAACTCAAAGCTCAAGTTGAGTATTTGGCCAAACAAGTGGCTTTCAACTCACTAAAATGAAGTTGAAGATGACGGAGACACCCGAGGAAAGTGAAGACGAGCAAGAAGAAGAGACCCATGCAGAAACTTCCTTCCTCTTCCATAACGAAAGGACAACCAAGAGAAGTCCTCGCTAGTTTCAAGGTTGAAATCCAACCTTTGATGGCAAGGACGACCCCGATATTTTATCGAATGGTTAGAGACGGTTGAATGAACGCGGTCTTTGACTATCTGGCATTCCGAAGTTCAAACCAAACAACCAATAATCGATTATCACAATTGTGACAATCGACTATCTGGCATTCCTGAAGTTTAAAGGCTGTTCTAGTTTGCTACCAATTCCTCTGTAATCCGCCCTCAATTATCTACATGATAAGACCCCGGGTTCGGGTATAGCATTCTTGTTTCAGAGCTTCTGTTCCCAGATCCCAAAGGACCTAAGAACACACTTCCACTCTTTCATTTCCTTCATCCTCAGTTCGTCCAAAACATTTCTCCCCCCCATTTCCCTCATCCTAGCTACTGGCCTACCTTTCACTCTTTCACTTCCTAGTTCAAAACATGTCTCACACCTCCCAAAACATCACCAAGGAAGACCTGGTTGCATCAATGCCGAACTCAAAGCTCAAGTTGGAGTATTTGGCCAAACAAGTGGCTCAACTCACTAAAATGAAGTTGAAGATGACGGAGACACCCGAGGGAAAGTGAAGACGAGCAAGAAGAAGAGCCCATGCAGAAACTCCTTCCTCTTCCATACGAAAGGACAACCAAGAGAAGTCCTCCGCTAGTTTCAAGGTTGAAATCCCAACCTTGATGGCAAGGACGACCCCGATGATTTTATCGAATGGTTAGAGACACGGGTGAACGCGTCTTTGACTATCTGGCATTCCTGAAGTTCAACCAAACAACCAATAATCGATTATCACAATTGTGACAATCGACTATCTGGCATTCCTGAAGTTTAAAGGCTGTTCTAGTTTGCTACCAATCCGCTCTTGTAATGTAAGCCCGCGTAGAATAACATTCTCCCGCCGGCCTCCACCCCCCAATTCCTTCATCCTAGCTACTCGCCTCATCACCTGTACTAGCTTCACATCTTTCACTTCTAGTTCAAAACATGTCTCACACCTCCCAAAACATCACCAAGGAAGACCTGTTGCATCCAATGCCGAACTCAAAGCTCAAGTTGAGTATTTGGCCAAACAAGTGGCTCAACTCACTAAAATGAAGTGAAGATGACGGAGACGCCCGAGGAAAGTGAAGACGAGCAAGAAGAAGAGGCCCATGCAGAAACTCCTTCCTCTTCCATACGAAAGGACAACCAAGAGAAGTCCTCCGCTAGTTTCAAGGTTGAAATCCCAACCTTTGATGGCAAGGACGACCCCGATGATTTTATCGAATGGTTAGAGACGGGTGAACGCGTCTTTGACTATCTGGCATTCCTGAAGTTCAACCAAACAACCAATAATCGATTATCACAATTGTGACAATCGACTATCTGGCATTCCTGAAGTTTAAAGGCTGTTCTAGTTTGCTACCAATTCCTCTGTAATCCCGCCCTCAAATTATCTACATGATAAGACCCCGGGTTCGGGTATAGCATCTGGTTTCAGAGCTTCTTGTTCCAGATCCAAAGGACCAAGAACACACTTCCACTCTTTCTCATTTCCTTCATCCTCATTTCGTCCAAAACATTCTCCCCCCCCCCCCATTTCCTTCATCCTAGCTACTGGCCTACCTTCACTCTTTCACTTCCTAGTTCAAAACATGTCTCACACCTCCCAAAACATCACCAAGGAAGACCTGGTTGCATCAATGCCGAACTCAAAGCTCAAGTTGAGTATTTGGCCAAACAAGTGGCTCAACTCACTAAAATGAAGTTGAAGATGACGGAGACACCCGAGGAAAGTGAAGACGAGCAAGAAGAAGAGCCCATGCAGAAAACTCCTTCCTCTTCCATACGAAAGGACAACCAAGAGAAGTCCTCCGCTAGTTTCAAGGTTGAAATCCCAACCTTTGATGGCAAGGACGACCCCGATGATTTTATCGAATGGTTAGAGACGGGTGAACGCGTCTTTGACTATCTGGCATTCCTGAAGTTCAACCAAACAACCAATAATCGATTATCACAATTGTGACAATCGACTATCTGGCATTCCTGAAGTTTAAAGGCTGTTCTAGTTTGCTACCAATTCCTCTGTAATCCCGCCCTCAATTATCTACATGATAAGACCCCGGTTCGGTATAGCATCTGTTCAAGCTCTTGTTCCAGATCCCAAAGGACCAAACACACTCACTCTTTCATTTCTTCATCTCATTCGTCCAAAACATTCTCCCCCCCCCATTTCCTTCATCCTAGCTACTGGCCTACCTTCACTCTTTCACTTCCTAGTTCAAAACATGTCTCACACCTCCCAAAACATCACCAAGGAAGACCTGGTTGCATCCAATGCCGAACTCAAAGCTCAAGTTGAGTATTTGGCCAAACAAGTGCTCAACTCACTAAAATGAAGTTGAAGATGACGGAGACACCCGAGGAAAGTGAAGACGAGCAAGAAGAAGAGACCCATGCAGAAACTCCTTCCTCTTCCATACGAAAGGACAACCAAGAGAAGTCCTCCGCTAGTTTCAAGGTTGAAATCCCAACCTTTGATGGCAAGGACGACCCCGATGATTTTATCGAATGGTTAGAGACGGGTGAACGCGTCTTTGACTATCTGGCATTCCTGAAGTTCAACCAAACAACCAATAATCGATTATCACAATTGTGACAATCGACTATCTGGCATTCCTGAAGTTTAAAGGCTGTTCTAGTTTGCTACCAATTCCTCTGTAATCCCGCCCTCAAATTATCTACATGATAAGACCCCGGGTTCGGGTATAGCATCTGGTTTCAGAGCTTCTTGTTCCCAGATCCCAAAGGACCTAAAACACACTTCCACTCTTTCAACTTTCCTTCATCCTCAGTTCATCCAAAACATTCTCCCCCCCATTTCCCTCATCCTAGCTACTGGCCTACCTTCACTCTTTCACTTCATAGTTCAAAACATGTCTCACACCTCCCAAAACATCACCAAGGAAGACCTGGTTGCATCCAATGCCGAACTCAAAGCTCAAGTTGAGTATTTGGCCAAACAAGTGGCTCAACTCACTAAAATGAAGTTGAAGATGACGGAGACGCCCGAGGAAAGTGAAGACGAGCAAGAAGAAGAGGCCCATGCAGAAACTCCTTCCTCTTCCATACGAAAGGACAACCAAGAGAAGTCCTCCGCTAGTTTCAAGGTTGAAATCCCAACCTTTGATGGCAAGGACGACCCCGATGATTTTATCGAATGGTTAGAGACGGGTGAACGCGTCTTTGACTATCTGGCATTCCTGAAGTTCAACCAAACAACCAATAATCGATTATCACAATTGTGACAATCGACTATCTGGCATTCCTGAAGTTTAAAGGCTGTTCTAGTTTGCTACCAATTCCTCTGTAATCCCGCCCTCAAATTATCTACATGATAAGACCCCGGTTCGGGTATAGCATCTGGTTTCGAGCTTCTTGTTCCCAGATCCCAAAGGACCAAGAACACACTCCACTCTTTCACTTTCCTTCATCCTCATTCGTCCAAAACATTTCTCCCCCCCCCATTTCCTTCATCCTAGCTACTGGCCTACCTTCACTCTTTCACTTCCTAGTTCAAAACATGTCTCACACCTCCCAAAACATCACCAAGGAAGACCTGGTTGCATCCAATGCCGAACTCAAAGCTCAAGTTGAGTATTTGGCCAAACAAGTGGCTCAACTCACTAAAATGAAGTTGAAGATGACGGAGACACCCGAGGAAAGTGAAGACGAGCAAGAAGAAGAGGCCCATGCAGAAACTCCTTCCTCTTCCATACGAAAGGACAACCAAGAGAAGTCCTCCGCTAGTTTCAAGGTTGAAATCCCAACCTTTGATGGCAAGGACGACCCCGATGATTTTATCGAATGGTTAGAGACGGGTGAACGCGTCTTTGACTATCTGGCATTCCTGAAGTCAACCAAACAACCAATAATCGATTATCACAATTGTGACAATCGACTATCTGGCATTCCTGAAGTTTTAAAGGCTGTTCTAGTTTGCTACCAATTCCTCTGTAATCCCGCCCTCAAATTATCACATGATAAGACCCCGGGTTCGGTATAGCATCTGTTCAGAGCTTCTTGTTCCCAGATCCCAAGGACCAAGAACACACTTCCACTCTTTCATTTCCTTCATCCTCATTCGCCAAAACATTCTCCCCCCCATTCCTCATCTAGCTACTGGCCTACCTTCACTCTTTCACTTCCTAGTTCAAAACATGTCTCACACCTCCCAAAACATCACCAAGGAAGACCTGGTTGCATCCAATGCCGAACTCAAAGCTCAAGTTGAGTATTTGGCCAAACAAGTGGCTCAACTCACTAAAATGAAGTTGAAGATGACGGAGACACCCGAGGAAAGTGAAGACGAGCAAGAAGAAGAGACCCATGCAGAAACTCCTTCCTCTTCCATACGAAAGGACAACCAAGAGAAGTCCTCCGCTAGTTTCAAGGTTGAAATCCCAACCTTTGATGGCAAGGACGACCCCGATGATTTTATCGAATGGTTAGAGACGGGTGAACGCGTCTTTGACTATCTGGCATTCTGAAGTTCAACCAAACAACCAATAATCGATTATCACAATTGTGACAATCGACTATCTGGCATTCCTGAAGTTTAAAGGCTGTTCTAGTTTGCTACCAATTCCTCTGTAATCCCGCCCTCAAATTATCTACATGATAAGACCCCGGTTCGGGTATAGCATCTGGTTTCAGAGCTTCTTGTTCCAGATCCCAAAGACAAGAACACACTCCACTCTTTCAATTTCCTTCATCCTCATTCGTCCAAAACATTCTCCCCCCCCATTTCCTTCATCCTAGCTACTGGCCTACCTTCACTCTTTCACTTCCTAGTTCAAAACATGTCTCACACCTCCCAAAACATCACCAAGGAAGACCTGGTTGCATCCAATGCCGAACTCAAAGCTCAAGTTGAGTATTTGGCCAAACAAGTGGCTCAACTCACTAAAATGAAGTTGAAGATGACGGAGACACCCGAGGAAAGTGAAGACGAGCAAGAAGAAGAGACCCATGCAGAAACTCCTTCCTCTTCCATACGAAAGGACAACCAAGAGAAGTCCTCCGCTAGTTTCAAGGTTGAAATCCCAACCTTTGATGGCAAGGACGACCCCGATGATTTTATCGAATGGTTAGAGACGGGTGAACGCGTCTTTGACTATCTGGCATTCCTGAAATTCAACCAAACAACCAATAATCGATTATCACAATTGTGACAATCGACTATCTGGCATTCCTGAAGTTTAAAGGCTGTTCTAGTTTGCTACCAATTCCTCTGTAATCCGCCCTCAAATTATCTACATGATAAGACCCCGGTTCGGGTATAGCATCTGGTTTCAGAGCTTCTTGTTCCAGATCCCAAAGGACCAAGAACACACTCCCACTCTTTCAACTTTCCTTCATCCTCAGTTCGTCCAAAACATTCTCCCCCCCATTTCCTTCATCCTAGCTACTGGCCTACCTTCACTCTTTCACTTCCTAGTTCAAAACATGTCTCACACCTCCCAAAACATCACCAAGGAAGACCTGGTTGCATCCAATGCCGAACTCAAAGCTCAAGTTGAGTATTTGGCCAAACAAGTGGCTCAACTCACTAAAATGAAGTTGAAGATGACGGAGACACCCGAGGAAAGTGAAGACGAGCAAGAAGAAGAGGCCCATGCAGAAACTCCTTCCTCTTCCATACGAAAGGACAACCAAGAGAAGTCCTCCGCTAGTTTCAAGGTTGAAATCCCAACCTTTGATGCAAGGACGACCCCGATGATTTTATCGAATGGTTAGAGACGGTGAACGCGTCTTTGACTATCTGGCATTCCTGAATTCAACCAAACAACCAATAATCGATTATCACAATTGTGACAATCGACTATCTGGCATTCCTGAAGTTTAAAGGCTGTTCTAGTTTGCTACCAATTCCTCTGTAATCCCGCCCTCAAATTATCTACATGATAAGACCCCGGGTTCGGGTATAGCATCTGTTTCAGAGCTTCTGTTCCAGATCCCAAAGACCAAGAACACACTTCCACTCTTTCTATTTCCTCATCCTCATTTCGTCCAAAACATTCTCCCCCCCCCATTTCCTTCATCCAGCTACTGCCTACCTTCACTCTTTCACTTCCTAGTTCAAAAACATGTCTCACACCTCCCAAAACATCACCAAGGAAGACCTGGTTGCATCCAATGCCGAACTCAAAGCTCAAGTTGAGTATTTGGCCAAACAAGTGGCTCAACTCACTAAAATGAAGTTGAAGATGACGGAGACACCCGAGGAAAGTGAAGACGAGCAAGAAGAAGAGGACCCATGCAGAAACTCTTCCTCTTCCATACGAAAGACAACCAAGAGAAGTCCTCCGCTAGTTTCAAGGTTGAAATCCCAACCTTTGATGGCAAGGACGACCCCGATGATTTTATCGAATGTTAGAGACGGGTGAACGCGTCTTTGACTATCTGGCATTCCTGAAGTTCAACCAAACAACCAATAATCGATTATCACAATTGTGACAATCGACTATCTGGCATTCCTGAAGTTTAAAGGCTGTTCTAGTTTGCTACCAATTCCTCTGTAATCCCGCCCTCAAATTATCTAATGATAAGACCCGGTTCGGGTATAGCATCTGTTTCAGAGCTTCTTGTTCAGATCCCAAAGGACAAGAACACACTCCACTCTTTCATTTCCTCATCCTCTTTTCCAAAACTTCTCCCCCCCATTCCTTCATCCTAGCTACTGGCCTACCTTCACTCTTTCACTTCCTAGTTCAAAACATGTCTCACACCTCCCAAAACATCACCAAGAAGACCTGGTTGCATCCAATGCCGAACTCAAAGCTCAAGTTGAGTATTTGGCCAAACAAGTGGCTCAACTCACTAAAATGAAGTTGAAGATGACGAGACACCCGAGGAAAGTGAAGACGAGCAAGAAGAAGAGACCCATGCAGAAACTCCTTCCTCTTCCATACGAAAGGACAACCAAGAGAAGTCCTCCGCTAGTTTCAAGGTTGAAATCCCAACCTTTGATGGCAAGGACGACCCGATGATTTTATCGAATGTTAGAGACGGGTGAACGCGTCTTTGACTATCTGGCATTCCTGAAGTTCAACCAAACAACAATAATCGATTATCACATTGTGACAATCGACTATCTGGCATTCCTGAAGTTTAAAGGTGTTCTAGTTTGCTACCAATTCCTCTGTAATCCCGCCCTCAAATTATCTACATGATAAGACCCCGGGTTCGGGTATAGCATCTGGTTTCAGAGCTTCTTGTTCCCAGATCCCAAAGGACCAAGAACACACTCCCACTCTTTCAACTTTCCTTCATCCTCAGTTCGTCCAAAACATTCTCCCCCCCCATTTCCTTCATCCTAGCTACTGGCCTACCTTCACTCTTTCACTTCCTAGTTCAAAACATGTCTCACACCTCCCAAAACATCACCAAGGAAGACCTGGTTGCATCCAATGCCGAACTCAAAGCTCAAGTTGAGTATTTGGGCCAAACAAGTGGCTCAACTCACTAAATGAAGTTGAAGATGACGGAGACACCCGAGGAAAGTGAAGACGAGCAAGAAGAAGAGCCCATGCAGAAACTCCTTCCTCTTCCATACGAAAGGACAACCAAGAGAAGTCCTCGCTAGTTTCAAGGTTGAAATCCCAACCTTTGATGGCAAGGACGACCCCGATGATTTTATCGAATGGTTAGAGACGGGTGAACGCGTCTTTGACTATCTGGCATTCCTGAAGTTCAACCAAACAACCAATAATCGATTATCACAATTGTGACAATCGACTATCTGGCATTCCTGAAGTTTAAAGGCTGTTCTAGTTTGCTACCAATTCCTCTGTAATCCCGCCCTCAAATAACATTCTCCCCCCCCCCCAATTCCTTCATCCTAGCTACTGGCCTACCTTCACTCTTTCACTTCCTAGTTCAAAACATGTCTCACACCTCCCAAAACATCACCAAGGAAGACCTGGTTGCATCCAATGCCGAACTCAAAGCTCAAGTTGAGTATTTGGCCAAACAAGTGGCTCAACTCACTAAAATGAAGTTGAAGATGACGGAGACACCCGAGGAAAGTGAAGACGAGCAAGAAGAAGAGGCCCATGCAGAAACTCCTTCCTCTTCCATACGAAAGGACAACCAAGAGAAGTCCTCCGCTAGTTTCAAGGTTGAAATCCCAACCTTTGATGGCAAGGACGACCCCGATGATTTTATCGAATGGTTAGAGACGGGTGAACGCGTCTTTGACTATCTGGCATTCCTGAAGTTCAACCAAACAACCAATAATCGATTATCACAATTGTGACAATCGACTATCTGGCATTCCTGAAGTTTAAAGGCTGTTCTAGTTTGCTACCAATTCCTCTGTAATCCCGCCCTCAAATAACATTCTCCTCCCTCTCCCCCCCCCCAATTCCTTCATCCTAGCTACTGGCCTACCTTCACTCTTTCACTTCCTAGTTCAAAACATGTCTCACACCTCCCAAAACATCACCAAGGAAGACCTGGTTGCATCCAATGCCGAACTCAAAGCTCAAGTTGAGTATTTGGCCAAACAAGTGGCTCAACTCACTAAAATGAAGTTGAAGATGACGGAGACACCCGAGGAAAGTGAAGACGAGCAAGAAGAAGAGGCCCATGCAGAAACTCCTTCCTCTTCCATACGAAAGGACAACCAAGAGAAGTCCTCCGCTAGTTTCAAGGTTGAAATCCCAACCTTTGATGGCAAGGACGACCCCGATGATTTTATCGAATGGTTAGAGACGGGTGAACGCGTCTTTGACTATCTGGCATTCCTGAAGTTCAACCAAACAACCAATAATCGATTATCACAATTGTGACAATCGACTATCTGGCATTCCTGAAGTTTAAAGGCTGTTCTAGTTTGCTACCAATTCCTCTGTAATCCCGCCCTCAAATTATCTACATGATAAGACCCCGGGTTCGGGTATAGCATCTGGTTTCAGAGCTTCTTGTTCCAGATCCCAAAGGACCAAGAACACACTTCCACTCTTTCTCATTTCCTTCATCCTCATTTCGTCCAAAACATTCTCCCCCCATTTCCTTCATCCTAGCTACTGGCCTACCTTCACTCTTTCACTTCCTAGTTCAAAACATGTCTCACACCTCCCAAAACATCACCAAGGAAGACCTGGTTGCATCCAATGCCGAACTCAAAGCTCAAGTTGAGTATTTGGCCAAACAAGTGGCTCAACTCACTAAAATGAAGTTGAAGATGACGGAGACACCCGAGGAAAGTGAAGACGAGCAAGAAGAAGAGGACCCATGCAGAAACTCCTTCCTCTTCCATACGAAAGGACAACCAAGAGAAGTCCTCCGCTAGTTTCAAGGTTGAAATCCCAACCTTTGATGGCAAGGACGACCCCGATGATTTTATCGAATGGTTAGAGACGGGGTGAACGCGTCTTTGACTATCTGGCATTCCTGAAGTTCAACCAAACAACCAATAATCGATTATCACAATTGTGACAATCGACTATCTGGCATTCCTGAAGTTTAAAGGCTGTTCTAGTTTGCTACCAATTCCTCTGTAATCCCGCCCTCAAATTATCTACATGATAAGACCCCGGGTTCGGGTTATAGCATCTGGTTTCAGAGCTTCTTGTTCCAGATCCCAAAGGACCAAGAACACACTTCCACTCTTTCTCATTTCCTTCATCCTCATTTCGTCCAAAACATTCTCCCCCCCCCATTTCCTTCATCCTAGCTACTGGCCTACCTTCACTCTTTCACTTCCTAGTTCAAAACATGTCTCACACCTCCCAAAACATCACCAAGGAAGACCTGGTTGCATCCAATGCCGAACTCAAAGCTCAAGTTGAGTATTTGGCCAAACAAGTGGCTCAACTCACTAAAATGAAGTTGAAGATGACGGAGACACCCGAGGAAAGTGAAGACGAGCAAGAAGAAGAGGCCCATGCAGAAACTCCTTCCTCTTCCATACGAAAGGACAACCAAGAGAAGTCCTCCGCTAGTTTCAAGGTTGAAATCCCAACCTTTGATGGCAAGGACGACCCCGATGATTTTATCGAATGGTTAGAGACGGGTGAACGCGTCTTTGACTATCTGGCATTCCTGAAAATCAACCAAACAACCAATAATCGATTATCACAATTGTGACAATCGACTATCTGGCATTCCTGAAGTTTAAAGGCTGTTCTAGTTTGCTACCAATTCCTCTGTAATCCCGCCCTCAAATTATCTACATGATAAGACCCCGGTTCGGGTATAGCATCTGGTTTCAGAGCTTCTTGTTCCCAGATCCCAAAGGACCAAGAACACACTCCCACTCTTTCAACTTTCCTTCATCCTCAGTTCGTCCAAAACATTCTCCCCCCCATTTCCTTCATCCTAGCTACTGGCCTACCTTCACTCTTTCACTTCCTAGTTCAAAACATGTCTCACACCTCCCAAAACATCACCAAGGAAGACCTGGTTGCATCCAATGCCGAACTCAAAGCTCAAGTTGAGTATTTGGCCAAACAAGTGGCTCAACTCACTAAAATGAAGTTGAAGATGACGGAGACACCCGAGGAAAGTGAAGACGAGCAAGAAGAAGAGGCCCATGCAGAAACTCCTTCCTCTTCCATACGAAAGGACAACCAAGAGAAGTCCTCCGCTAGTTTCAAGGTTGAAATCCCAACCTTTGATGGCAAGGACGACCCCGATGATTTTATCGAATGGTTAGAGACGGGTGAACGCGTCTTTGACTATCTGGCATTCCTGAAGTTCAACCAAACAACCAATAATCGATTATCACAATTGTGACAATCGACTATCTGGCATTCCTGAAGTTTAAAGGCTGTTCTAGTTTGCTACCAATTCCTCTGTAATCCCGCCCTCAAATTATCTACATGATAAGACCCCGGGTTCGGGTAAGCATCTGTTTCAGAGCTTCTTGTTCCCAGATCCAAAGGACCAAGAACACCCCACTTCACTCTTCTCATTCCTTCATCCTCATTTCGTCCAAAACATTCTCCCCCCATTTCCTTCATCCTAGCTACTGGCCTACTTCACTCTTTCACTTCTAGTTCAAAACATGTCTCACACCTCCCAAAACATCACCAAGGAAGACTGGTTGCATCCAATGCCGAACTCAAAGCTCAAGTTGAGTATTTGGCCAAACAAGTGGCTCAACTCACTAAAATGAAGTTGAAGATGACGGAGACACCCGAGGAAAGTGAAGACGAGCAAGAAGAAGAGGCCCATGCAGAAACTCCTTCCTCTTCCATACGAAAGGACAACCAAGAGAAGTCCTCCGCTAGTTTCAAGGTTGAAATCCCAACCTTTGATGGCAAGGACGACCCCGATGATTTTACGAATGGTTAGAGACGGGTGAACGTCTTTTGACTATCTGGCATTCCTGAATCAACCAAACAACCAATAATCGATTATCACAATTGTGACAATCGACTATCTGGCATTCCTGAAGTTTAAAGGCTTTCTAGTTTGCTCCAATTCCTCTGTAATCCCGCCCCTCAAATTATCTACATGATAAGACCCGGGTTCGGGTATAGCATCTGTTTCAGAGCTTCTTGTTCCCAGATCCAAAGACCAAGAACACACTTCCACTCTTTCAACTTTCCTTCATCCTCAGTTCGTCCAAAACATTCTCCCCCCATTTCCTTCATCCTAGCTACTGGCCTACCTCACTCTTTCACTTCCTAGTTCAAAACATGTCTCACACCTCCCAAAACATCACCAAGGAAGACCTGGTTGCATCCAATGCCGAACTCAAAGCTCAAGTTGAGTATTTGGCCAAAACAAGGCTCAACTCACTAAAATGAAGTTGAAGATGACGGAGACACCCGAGGAAAGTGAAGACGAGCAAGAAGAAGAGCCCATGCAGAAACTCCTTCCTCTTCCATACGAAAGGACAACCAAGAGAAGTCCTCCGCTAGTTTCAAGGTTAATCCCAACCTTTGATGGCAAGGACGACCCCGATGATTTATCGAATGGTTAGAGACGGGGTGAACGCGTCTTTGACTATCTGGCATTCCTGAAATCAACCAAACAACAATAATCGATTATCACAATTGTGACAATCGACTATCTGCATTCCTGAAGTTTAAAGGCTGTTCTAGTTTTGCTACCAATTCCTCTGTAATCCGCCCTCAAATTATCTTACATGATAAGACCCCGGGTTCGGGTATAGCATCTGGTTTCAGAGCTTCTTGTTCCAGATCCCAAAGGACCAAGAACACACTCCACTCTTTCAAACTTTCCTTCATCCTCATCGTCCAAAACATTCTCCCCCCCATTTCCCTTCATCCTAGCTACTGGCCTACCTTCACTCTTTCACTTCCTAGTTCAAAAACATGTCTCACACCTCCAAAACATCACCAAGAAGACCTGGTTGCATCCAATGCCGAACTCAAAGCTCAAGTTGAGTATTTGGCCAAACAAGTGGCTCAACTCACTAAAATGAAGTTGAAGATGACGGAGACACCCGAGGAAAGTGAAGACGAGCAGAAGAAGAGGCCCATGCAGAAACTCCTTCCTCTTCCATACGAAAGGACAACCAAGAGAAGTCCTCCGCTAGTTTCAAGGTTGAAATCCCAACCTTTGATGGCAAGGACGACCCGATGATTTTATCGAATGGTTAGAGACGGTGAACGCGTCTTTGACTATCTGGCATTCCTGAAGTTCAACCAAACAACCAATAATCGATTATCACAATCTTGAATGACATCGACTATTGCATTCCTGAAGTTTAAAAGGCTGTTCTAGTTTGCTACCAATTCCTCTGTAATCCCGCCCTCAAATATCTACATGATAAGACCCCGGGTTCGGGTATAGCATCTGGTTTCAGAGCTTCTTGTTCCAGATCCAAAGGACCAAGAACACACTTCCACCTTTCTCATTTCCTTCATCCTCATTTCGTCCAAAACATTCTCCCCCCCCCATTTCCCTTCATCCTAGCTACTGGCCTACCTTCACTCTTTCACTTCCTAGTTCAAAACATGTCTCAACCTCCAAAACATCACCAAGGAAGACCTGGTTGCATCCAATGCCGAACTCAAAGCTCAAGTTGAGTATTTGGCCAAACAAGTGGCTCAACTCACTAAAATGAAGTTGAAGATGACGGAGACACCCGAGGAAAGTGAAGACGAGCAAGAAGAAGAGGCCCATGCAGAAACTCCTTCCTCTTCCATACGAAAGGACAACCAAGAGAAGTCCTCCGCTAGTTTCAAGGTTGAAATCCCAACCTTTATGGCAAGGACGACCCCGATGATTTTTATCGAATGGTAGAGACGGGTGACGCGTCTTTGACTATCTGGCATTCCTGAAGTTCAACCAAACAACCAATAATCGATTATCACAATTGTGACAATCGACTATCTGGCATTCCTGAAGTTTAAAGGCTGTTCTAGTTTGCTACCAATTCCTCTGTAATTCCGCCCTCAAATTATCTACATGATAAGACCCGGGTTCGGGTATAGCATCTGGTTTCAGAGCTTCTTGTTCCCAGATCCAAAGGACAAGAACACACTTCCACTCTTTCACTTTCCTTCATCCTCAGTTCGTCCAAAACATTCTTCCCCCCCCATTTCCTCATCCTAGCTACTGGCCTACCTTCACTCTTTCACTTCCTAGTTCAAAACATGTCTCACACCTCCCAAAACATCACCAAGGAAGACCTGGTTGCATCCAATGCCGAACTCAAAGCTCAAGTTGAGTATTTGCCAAGACAAGTGGCTCAACTCACTAAAATGA
>NQVE01000181.1:22500-25000 GCA_003260385.1 Cuscuta australis | reverse complement strand
GACACACCTAACACCGGCAAAGCCATATTAGAGGAATTTGGCTAACCGAAATCCAACCTTCCGAGGGTAGACTCAGCAAGGACGGAATAGCCAACCATCCCCGTTCGAAATGCCGGCATCCCAACAACAGGCATTTCAAAGCCAACAAAACCGTAGCCAACCGTCCCACCCACTTAGAGCCACCGTAAAACCGACTGCACCAGCCCCCGACGCCTGGTCCATCCACCTGGGTGGGTGTAATGGAAGAACCAAACGACGGAAGGGAAGGAGCTAGAGCAGGGCCGACACACCTAACATCGGCAAAGCCGAATTAAAGAAATTTGGCTAACCGAAATCCAACCTTCCGAGAGTCGACTCAGCGAGGACGAAATAGCCAACCATCCCCGTTCGAAATGCCGGCATCCCAACAACCGGCATTTCGAAGGCCAACAAAACCGCTGCCAACCGTCCCACCCACTTAGAGCCACCATAAAACCGACTGCACCAGCCCCCGACGCCTGGTCCATCCACCTGGGTGGGTGTAATGGAAGAACCAAACGCCAGAAGGAAGGAGCTAGAGCAGGCCGACACACCTAACATCGGCACACCGAGCCAAATTAAAGAAATCTGGCTAACCGAAATCCAACCTTCCGAGAGTCGACTCAGCGAGGACGAAGTAGCCAACCATCCCCGTTCGAATTGCCGCATCCCAACAGCCGGCATTTCTAAGGCCAACAAAACCGCAGCCAACCGTCCCACCCACTTAGAGCCACCATAAAACAACTGCACTAGCCCCGACGCCTGGTCCGTCCACCTGGTGGGTGTAATGAAGAACCAAACGCCGGAGGGGATGGAGCTAGAGCAGGCCGACACACCTAACATCGGCACACCGAAATCCGACCTCGGAGTGTCAGCCCACAAGGACATCCCAATCATCCCTCGCTTGAAATGCCGGCATCCCAACAACCAGCATTTCGGGGGCCAACAAACCGATGCCCAACACCGATTCCCACCGCCAACTCGAACTGCATTAGCTCTGACGTCCGTTCTTGTTGCTAGTGGGTGGGACACTAGCCGAACAAGGCGCCAAGGGAGGGTGTGAGCTAACGCAGGGCCTAGCAAGGGCAAAAACCAGGCCTTTTAAAACCGACCGAAAAATCCTTCAGGGACCATACCCCCCCTATATATGCTTAAAAAACATAAACCCAAGTTACAGCAGTAGATACGATTTGCTGTAGAGTCACACTCACCAAACAGGCCCCAAATTCAAACACCAAGCCAATTCCTCGTCACAGCCCGTAACCAAACATCATTCTTAGATCATAATGATATGCAAAACACACTAACAAACATTTGGGGCGACGAAAAAGCAATAGCCAAAACGGCAAAAGCAGTGGTTCTCCGAAAGCCCACACTTCAAAAACCACATGCGAAAAACAAAATTCATGCCACCCACAATTTTATTTCCGGCTACAAAAGATATATGAACTATTTTAATGGCTTTTTGCTTTGCAAACGCCGAAAAAACAAACGGAAAAGAGCAAGAACCAAGCCTTTTTTTAGCCGACCGGAAAAACCTTCACTGACCATGCCCCCCCGCTACATGATGCAACGATAGCCGGCATTCCCCGAGCGAGCATGTGAAAGCATGATCATGCCCCCCGATGTCACAAGGGTGCGCATGAGGTAACACACGGCCTAGCAAGGGCAAAAACCAGGCCTTTTAAAACCGGCCAAAAAAACCTTCACGGAACATACCCCCCCTACATATGCTTAAAAAACATAAACCCAAGTTACAGCAGCAGATACGATTTTGCTGTAGAGTCACACTCACCAAACGGGCCCCAAACTCAAACACGAAGCCAAATCTTCGTCACGGCCCATAACGAAACATCATTCTTGGATCATACAAATTTGCAAAACACACTAGCAAACTTTTGGGGAAGTAGCCCCTTGGGGTGTCCAATTTTTGGGCATAACTTATGCTAGGAGTGTCCGTTTTCAGCGTGCGACCACTTTCCGGGAAGGACTCAACGAGACGCACAGGGGCCGATCGGGCGGAGCCCATCGGACTTCAGTTATCACCTCAAATTCGCTCGTTTAGGCGCCATTTTGCAGTTTTATTGTTTCCGGGCCTATGGCCTGCTTTTTGTTCAGCCCATTCACTCCTCATTCCTAGGCCGCTTGTGGGGTTCTTTCATCCGCACTTTACTTTTCATATTATATCATAACCCTAGCGTGGAGTTTTCCCCTAGCTATTATTCTCTTTCCTCTTATTCGTTGTTCTCTTCGTTCTGTCCGTACACCTGGATTCTATTCGGCGTCATCTGGTATCAGAGCTCAGTTCGACGAAAAGGAAGATCATCCTTCATCATCAATGGTGCGCGCACGAGTTAGCGCCTCAGGCAACCTATGGGTGACGAACACTCCCCCCCGCCCCCGGCGAGAGAGGCGCCATGACAACGTGGAGGGGATTAAGTGCTAACTTTGTGGCGGACCGGGACGTAGGGTGACGGAATGC
>NQVE01000181.1:12500-15000 GCA_003260385.1 Cuscuta australis | reverse complement strand
CAAAACAGTAGCCAACCATCGCACCCACTTATAGCCACCATTAAACCGACTGCATTAGCCCCCAACGCCTGGTCCTTCCACCTGGGTGGGTGGAATGGAAGAACCAAACGCCGGAAGAGAAGGAGCTAGTGCGGGGCCGACACACCTAACACCGGCAAAGCCATATTAGAGGAATTTGGCTAACCGAAATCCAACCTTCCGAGGGTAGACTCAGCAAGGACGGAATAGCCAACCATCCCCGTTCGAAATGCCGGCATCCCAACAACAGGCATTTCAAAGCCAACAAAACCGTAGCCAACCGTCCCACCCACTTAGAGCCACCGTAAAACCGACTGCACCAGCCCCCGACGCCTGGTCCATCCACCTGGGTGGGTGTAATGAAGAACCAAACGACGGAAGGGAAGGAGCTAGAGCAGGGCCGACACACCTAACATCGGCAAAGCCGAATTAAAGAAATTTGGCTAACCGAAATCCAACCTTCCGAGAGTCGACTCAGCGAGGACGAAATAGCCAACCATCCCCGTTCGAAATGCCGGCATCCCAACAACCGGCATTTCGAAGGCCAACAAAACCGCTGCCAACCGTCCCACCCACTTAGAGCCACCATAAAACCGACTGCACCAGCCCCCGACGCCTGGTCCATCCACCTGGGTGGGTGTAATGGAAGAACCAAACGCCAGAAGGGAAGGAGCTAGAGCAGGGCCGACACACCTAACATCGGCACACCGAGCCAAATTAAAGAAATCTGGCTAACCGAAATCCAACCTTCCGAGAGTCGACTCAGCGAGGACGAAGTAGCCAACCATCCCGTTCGAATTGCCGGCATCCCAACAGCCGGCATTTCTAAGGCCAACAAAACCGCAGCCAACCGTCCCACCCACTTAGAGCCACCATAAACCAACTGCACTAGCCCCCGACGCCTGGTCCGTCCACCTGGGTGGGTGTAATGGAAGAACCAAACGCCGGAGGGGATGGAGCTAGAGCAGGGCCGACACACCTAACATCGGCACACCGAAATCCGACCTCGGAGTGTCAGCCCCACAAGGACATCCCAATCATCCTCGCTTGAAATGCCGGCATCCCAACAACCAGCATTTCGGGGGCCAACAAACCGATGCCCAACACCGATTCCCACCGCCAACTCGAACTGCATTAGCTCTGACGTCCGTTCTTGTTGCTAGTGGGTGGGACACTAGCCGAACAAGGCGCCAAGGGAGGGTGTGAGCTAACGCAGGGCCTAGCAAGGGCAAAAACCAGGCCTTTTAAAACCGACCGAAAAATCCTTCAGGGACCATACCCCCCTATATATGCTTAAAAAACATAAACCCAAGTTACAGCAGTAGATACGATTTTGCTGTAGAGTCACACTCACCAAACAGGCCCCAAATTCAAACACCAAGCCAATTCCTCGTCACAGCCCGTAACCAAACATCATTCTTAGATCATAATGATATGCAAAACACACTAACAAACATTGGGGCGACGAAAAAGCAATAGCCAAAACGGCAAAAGCAGTGGTTCTCCGAAAGCCCACACTTCAAAAACCACATGCGAAAAACAAAATTCATGCCACCCACAATTTTATTTCCGGCTACAAAAGATATATGAACTATTTTTAATGGCTTTTTGCTTTGCAAACGCCGAAAAAACAAACGGAAAAGAGCAAGAACCAAGCCTTTTTTTAGCCGACCGGAAAAACCTTCACTGACCATGCCCCCCGCTACATGATGCAACGATAGCCGGCATTCCCGAGCGAGCATGTGAAAGCATGATCATGCCCCCGATGTCACAAGGGTGCGCATGAGGTAACACACGGCCTAGCAAGGGCAAAAACCAGGCCTTTTAAAACCGGCCAAAAAAACCTTCACGGAACATACCCCCCTACATATGCTTAAAAAACATAAACCAAGTTACAGCAGCAGATACGATTTTGCTGTAGAGTCACACTCACCAAACGGGCCCCAAACTCAAACACGAAGCCAAATCTTCGTCACGGCCCATAACGAAACATCATTCTTGGATCATACAAATTTGCAAAACACACTAGCAAACTTTTGGGGAAGTAGCCCTTGGGGTGTCCAATTTTTGGGCATAACTTATGCTAGGAGTGTCCGTTTTCAGCGTGCGACCACTTTCCGGGAAGGACTCAACGAGACGCACAGGGGGCCGATCGGGCGGAGCCATCGGACTTCAGTTATCACCTCAAATTCGCTCGTTTAGGCCGCCATTTTGCAGTTTTATTGTTTCCGGCCTATGGCCTGCTTTTTGTTCAGCCATTCACTCCTCATTCCTAGCCGGCTTGTGGGTTCTTTCATCCGCACTTTACTTTTCATATTATATCATAACCCTAGCGTGGAGTTTTCCCCTAGCTATTATTCTCTTTCCCTCTTATTCGTTGTTCTCTTCGTTCTGTCCGTACACCTGGATTCTATTCGGCGTCATCTGGTATCAGAGCTCAGTTCGACGAAAAGGAAGATCATCCTTCATCATCAATGGTGCG
>NQVE01000181.1:2500-5000 GCA_003260385.1 Cuscuta australis | reverse complement strand
CCGTGAGTCGACTCGGCGAGGACGAACTGGCCAACATCCCCGTTCGAAATGCAGGCATCCCAACAACCGGCATTTCAGAGGCCGACAAAACAGTAGCCAACCATCGCACCCACTTATAGCCACCATTAAACCGACTGCATTAGCCCCCAACGCCTGGTCCTTCCACCTGGGTGGGTGGAATGGAAGAACCAAACGCCGGAAGAGAAGGAGCTAGTGCGGGGCCGACACACCTAACACCGGCAAAGCCATATTAGAGGAATTTGGCTAACCGAAATCCAACCTTCCGAGGGTAGACTCAGCAAGGACGGAATAGCCAACCATCCCCGTTCGAAATGCCGGCATCCCAACAACAGGCATTTCAAAGCCAACAAAACCGTAGCCAACCGTCCCACCCACTTAGAGCCACCGTAAAACCGACTGCACCAGCCCCCGACGCCTGGTCCATCCACCTGGGTGGGTGTAATGGAAGAACCAAACGACGGAAGGGAAGGAGCTAGAGCAGGGCCGACACACCTAACATCGGCAAAGCCGAATTAAAGAAATTTGGCTAACCGAAATCCAACCTTCCGAGAGTCGACTCAGCGAGGACGAAATAGCCAACCATCCCCGTTCGAAATGCCGGCATCCCAACAACCGGCATTTCGAAGGCCAACAAAACCGCTGCCAACCGTCCCACCCACTTAGAGCCACCATAAAACCGACTGCACCAGCCCCCGACGCCTGGTCCATCCACCTGGGTGGGTGTAATGGAAGAACCAAACGCCAGAAGGGAAGGAGCTAGAGCAGGGCCGACACACCTAACATCGGCACACCGAGCCAAATTAAAGAAATCTGGCTAACCGAAATCCAACCTTCCGAGAGTCGACTCAGCGAGGACGAAGTAGCCAACCATCCCCGTTCGAATTGCCGGCATCCCAACAGCCGGCATTTCTAAGGCCAACAAAACCGCAGCCAACCGTCCCACCCACTTAGAGCCACCATAAAACCAACTGCACTAGCCCCCGACGCCTGGTCCGTCCACCTGGGTGGGTGTAATGGAAGAACCAAACGCCGGAGGGGATGGAGCTAGAGCAGGGCCGACACACCTAACATCGGCACACCGAAATCCGACCTCGGAGTGTCAGCCCCACAAGGACATCCCAATCATCCTCGCTTGAAATGCCGGCATCCCAACAACCAGCATTTCGGGGGCCAACAAACCGATGCCCAACACCGATTCCCACCGCCAACTCGAACTGCATTAGCTCTGACGTCCGTTCTTGTTGCTAGTGGGTGGGACACTAGCCGAACAAGGCGCCAAGGGAGGGTGTGAGCTAACGCAGGGCCTAGCAAGGGCAAAAACCAGGCCTTTTAAAACCGACCGAAAAATCCTTCAGGGACCATACCCCCCCTATATATGCTTAAAAAACATAAACCCAAGTTACAGCAGTAGATACGATTTTGCTGTAGAGTCACACTCACCAAACAGGCCCCAAATTCAAACACCAAGCCAATTCCTCGTCACAGCCCGTAACCAAACATCATTCTTAGATCATAATGATATGCAAAACACACTAACAAACATTTGGGGCGACGAAAAAGCAATAGCCAAAACGGCAAAAGCAGTGGTTCTCCGAAAGCCCACACTTCAAAAACCACATGCGAAAAACAAAATTCATGCCACCCACAATTTTATTTCCGGCTACAAAAGATATATGAACTATTTTTAATGGCTTTTTGCTTTGCAAACGCCGAAAAAACAAACGGAAAAGAGCAAGAACCAAGCCTTTTTTTAGCCGACCGGAAAAACCTTCACTGACCATGCCCCCCCGCTACATGATGCAACGATAGCCGGCATTCCCCGAGCGAGCATGTGAAAGCATGATCATGCCCCCCGATGTCACAAGGGTGCGCATGAGGTAACACACGGCCTAGCAAGGGCAAAAACCAGGCCTTTTAAAACCGGCCAAAAAAACCTTCACGGAACATACCCCCCCTACATATGCTTAAAAAACATAAACCCAAGTTACAGCAGCAGATACGATTTTGCTGTAGAGTCACACTCACCAAACGGGCCCCAAACTCAAACACGAAGCCAAATCTTCGTCACGGCCCATAACGAAACATCATTCTTGGATCATACAAATTTGCAAAACACACTAGCAAACTTTTGGGGAAGTAGCCCCTTGGGGTGTCCAATTTTTGGGCATAACTTATGCTAGGAGTGTCCGTTTTCAGCGTGCGACCACTTTCCGGGAAGGACTCAACGAGACGCACAGGGGGCCGATCGGGCGGAGCCCATCGGACTTCAGTTATCACCTCAAATTCGCTCGTTTAGGCCGCCATTTTGCAGTTTTATTGTTTCCGGGCCTATGGCCTGCTTTTTGTTCAGCCCATTCACTCCTCATTCCTAGGCCGGCTTGTGGGGTTCTTTCATCCGCACTTTACTTTTCATATTATATCATAACCCTAGCGTGGAGTTTTCCCCTAGCTATTATTCTCTTTCCCTCTTATTCGTTGT
>NQVE01000177.1:27500-29984 GCA_003260385.1 Cuscuta australis | reverse complement strand
AGCAGGGCCAACACACCTAACATCGCACACCGAGCCAAATTAACAAAATTTGGCTAACCGAAATCCAACCATCCGTGAGTCGACTCGGCGAGGACGAACTGGCCAACATCCCCGTTCGAAATGCAGGCATCCCAACAACCGGCATTTCAGAGGCCGACAAAACAGTAGCCAACCATCGCACCCACTTATAGCCACCATTAAACCGACTGCATTAGCCCCCAACGCCTGGTCCTTCCACCTGGGTGGGTGGAATGGAAGAACCAAACGCCGGAAGAGAAGGAGCTAGTGCGGGGCCGACACACCTAACACCGGCAAAGCCATATTAGAGGAATTTGGCTAACCGAAATCCAACCTTCCGAGGGTAGACTCAGCAAGGACGGAATAGCCAACCATCCCCGTTCGAAATGCCGGCATCCCAACAACAGGCATTTCAAAGCCAACAAAACCGTAGCCAACCGTCCCACCCACTTAGAGCCACCGTAAAACCGACTGCACCAGCCCCCGACGCCTGGTCCATCCACCTGGGTGGGTGTAATGGAAGAACCAAACGACGGAAGGGAAGGAGCTAGAGCAGGGCCGACACACCTAACATCGGCAAAGCCGAATTAAAGAAATTTGGCTAACCGAAATCCAACCTTCCGAGAGTCGACTCAGCGAGGACGAAATAGCCAACCATCCCCGTTCGAAATGCCGGCATCCCAACAACCGGCATTTCGAAGGCCAACAAAACCGCTGCCAACCGTCCCACCCACTTAGAGCCACCATAAAACCGACTGCACCAGCCCCCGACGCCTGGTCCATCCACCTGGGTGGGTGTAATGGAAGAACCAAACGCCAGAAGGGAAGGAGCTAGAGCAGGGCCGACACACCTAACATCGGCACACCGAGCCAAATTAAAGAAATCTGGCTAACCGAAATCCAACCTTCCGAGAGTCGACTCAGCGAGGACGAAGTAGCCAACCATCCCCGTTCGAATTGCCGGCATCCCAACAGCCGGCATTTCTAAGGCCAACAAAACCGCAGCCAACCGTCCCACCCACTTAGAGCCACCATAAAACCAACTGCACTAGCCCCCGACGCCTGGTCCGTCCACCTGGGTGGGTGTAATGGAAGAACCAAACGCCGGAGGGGATGGAGCTAGAGCAGGGCCGACACACCTAACATCGGCACACCGAAATCCGACCTCGGAGTGTCAGCCCCACAAGGACATCCCAATCATCCTCGCTTGAAATGCCGGCATCCCAACAACCAGCATTTCGGGGGCCAACAAACCGATGCCCAACACCGATTCCCACCGCCAACTCGAACTGCATTAGCTCTGACGTCCGTTCTTGTTGCTAGTGGGTGGGACACTAGCCGAACAAGGCGCCAAGGGAGGGTGTGAGCTAACGCAGGGCCTAGCAAGGGCAAAAACCAGGCCTTTTAAAACCGACCGAAAAATCCTTCAGGGACCATACCCCCCTATATATGCTTAAAAAACATAAACCCAAGTTACAGCAGTAGATACGATTTTGCTGTAGAGTCACACTCACCAAACAGGCCCCAAATTCAAACACCAAGCCAATTCCTCGTCACAGCCCGTAACCAAACATCATTCTTAGATCATAATGATATGCAAAACACACTAACAAACATTTGGGGCGACGAAAAAGCAATAGCCAAAACGGCAAAAGCAGTGGTTCTCCGAAAGCCCACACTTCAAAAACCACATGCGAAAAACAAAATTCATGCCACCCACAATTTTATTTCCGGCTACAAAAGATATATGAACTATTTTTAATGGCTTTTTGCTTTGCAAACGCCGAAAAAACAAACGGAAAAGAGCAAGAACCAAGCCTTTTTTTAGCCGACCGGAAAAACCTTCACTGACCATGCCCCCCGCTACATGATGCAACGATAGCCGGCATTCCCCGAGCGAGCATGTGAAAGCATGATCATGCCCCCGATGTCACAAGGGTGCGCATGAGGTAACACACGGCCTAGCAAGGGCAAAAACCAGGCCTTTTAAAACCGGCCAAAAAAACCTTCACGGAACATACCCCCCCTACATATGCTTAAAAAACATAAACCCAAGTTACAGCAGCAGATACGATTTTGCTGTAGAGTCACACTCACCAAACGGGCCCCAAACTCAAACACGAAGCCAAATCTTCGTCACGGCCCATAACGAAACATCATTCTTGGATCATACAAATTTGCAAAACACACTAGCAAACTTTTGGGAAGTAGCCCCTTGGGGTGTCCAATTTTTGGGCATAACTTATGCTAGGAGTGTCCGTTTTCAGCGTGCGACCACTTTCCGGGAAGGACTCAACGAGACGCACAGGGGCCGATCGGGCGGAGCCCATCGGACTTCAGTTATCACCTCAAATTCGCTCGTTTAGGCCGCCATTTTGCAGTTTTATTGTTTCCGGGCCTATGGCCTGCTTTTTGTTCAGCCCATTCACTCCTCATTCCTAGGCCGGCTTGTGGGGTTCTTTCATC
>NQVE01000177.1:10000-12500 GCA_003260385.1 Cuscuta australis | reverse complement strand
TTGGGGCGAGAGGGCTCTTGCGGACATCGAGATTCTCACGACCGTCCACATAAAGAACGACTTCTTTAGCATAATCATCGTAGACTCGATCTCTTGACTCTTCAAGACGTATCTCTTGACTCTTCAACTTCGTCATCATTATAAACGATGTCTTCCTCCACGAACACACTCGTGTTCTTCTGTAGGACGGGCTTTTTGCATTCCGTCACCCTACGTCCCGGTCCGCCACAAAGTTAGCACTTAATCCCCTCCACGTTGTCATGGCGCCTCTCTCGCCGGGGGCGGGGGGAGTGTTCGTCACCCATAGGTTGCCTGAGGCCGCTAACTCGTGCGCGCACCATTGATGATGAAGGATGATCTTCCTTTTCGTCGAACTGAGCTCTGATACCAGATGACGCCGAATAGAATCCAGGTGTACGGACAGAACGAAGAGAACAACGAATAAGAGGGAAAGAGAATAATAGCTAGGGGAAAACTCCACGCTAGGGTTATGATATAATATGAAAAGTAAAGTGCGGATGAAAGAACCCCACAAGCCGGCCTAGGAATGAGGAGTGAATGGGCTGAACAAAAAGCAGGCCATAGGCCCGGAAACAATAAAACTGCAAAATGGCGGCCTAAACGAGCGAATTTGAGGTGATAACTGAAGTCCGATGGGCTCCGCCCGATCGGCCCCCTGTGCGTCTCGTTGAGTCCTTCCCGGAAAGTGGTCGCACGCTGAAAACGGACACTCCTAGCATAAGTTATGCCCAAAAATTGGACACCCCAAGGGGCTACTTCCCCAAAAGTTTGCTAGTGTGTTTTGCAAATTTGTATGATCCAAGAATGATGTTTCGTTATGGGCCGTGACGAAGATTTGGCTTCGTGTTTGAGTTTGGGGCCCGTTTGGTGAGTGTGACTCTACAGCAAAATCGTATCTGCTGCTGTAACTTGGGTTTATGTTTTTTAAGCATATGTAGGGGGGTATGTTCCGTGAAGGTTTTTTTGGCCGGTTTTAAAAGGCCTGGTTTTTGCCCTTGCTAGGCCGTGTGTTACCTCATGCGCACCCTTGTGACATCGGGGGCATGATCATGCTTTCACATGCTCGCTCGGGAATGCCGGCTATCGTTGCATCATGTAGCGGGGGGCATGGTCAGTGAAGGTTTTTCCGGTCGGCTAAAAAAAGGCTTGGTTCTTGCTCTTTTCCGTTTGTTTTTTCGGCGTTTGCAAAGCAAAAAGCCATTAAAAATAGTTCATATATCTTTTGTAGCCGGAAATAAAATTGTGGGTGGCATGAATTTTGTTTTTCGCATGTGGTTTTTGAAGTGTGGGCTTTCGGAGAACCACTGCTTTTGCCGTTTTGGCTATTGCTTTTTCGTCGCCCCAAATGTTTGTTAGTGTGTTTTGCATATCATTATGATCTAAGAATGATGTTTGGTTACGGGCTGTGACGAGGAATTGGCTTGGTGTTTGAATTTGGGGCCTGTTTGGTGAGTGTGACTCTACAGCAAAATCGTATCTACTGCTGTAACTTGGGTTTATGTTTTTTAAGCATATATAGGGGGGTATGGTCCCTGAAGGATTTTTCGGTCGGTTTTAAAAGGCCTGGTTTTTGCCCTTGCTAGGCCCTGCGTTAGCTCACACCCTCCCTTGGCGCCTTGTTCGGCTAGTGTCCCACCCACTAGCAACAAGAACGGACGTCAGAGCTAATGCAGTTCGAGTTGGCGGTGGGAATCGGTGTTGGGCATCGGTTTGTTGGCCCCCGAAATGCTGGTTGTTGGGATGCCGGCATTTCAAGCGAGGATGATTGGGATGTCCTTGTGGGGCTGACACTCCGAGGTCGGATTTCGGTGTGCCGATGTTAGGTGTGTCGGCCCTGCTCTAGCTCCATCCCCTCCGGCGTTTGGTTCTTCCATTACACCCACCCAGGTGGACGGACCAGGCGTCGGGGGCTAGTGCAGTTGGTTTTATGGTGGCTCTAAGTGGGTGGGACGGTTGGCTGCGGTTTTGTTGGCCTTAGAAATGCCGGCTGTTGGGATGCCGGCAATTCGAACGGGGATGGTTGGCTACTTCGTCCTCGCTGAGTCGACTCTCGGAAGGTTGGATTTCGGTTAGCCAGATTTCTTTAATTTGGCTCGGTGTGCCGATGTTAGGTGTGTCGGCCCTGCTCTAGCTCCTTCCCTTCTGGCGTTTGGTTCTTCCATTACACCCACCCAGGTGGATGGACCAGGCGTCGGGGCTGGTGCAGTCGGTTTTATGGTGGCTCTAAGTGGGTGGGACGGTTGGCAGCGGTTTTGTTGGCCTTCGAAATGCCGGTTGTTGGGATGCCGGCATTTCGAACGGGGATGGTTGGCTATTTCGTCCTCGCTGAGTCGACTCTCGGAAGGTTGGATTTCGGTTAGCCAAATTTCTTTAATTCGGCTTTGCCGATGTTAGGTGTGTCGGCCCTGCTCTAGCTCCTTCCCTTCCGTCGTTTGGTTCTTCCATTACACCCACCCAGGTGGATGGACCAGGCGTCGGG
>NQVE01000177.1:0-5000 GCA_003260385.1 Cuscuta australis | reverse complement strand
GGGCGCGGCGGTTGCTGCAAAACCTCGGGCGTGAGTCTGGGTGGAGCGGCCGTCGGTGCAGATCTGGTGGTAGTAGCAAATATTCAAATGAGAACTTGAAGGTTGAAGAGGGGAAAGGTTCCATGTGAACGGCACTTGCACATGGGTTAGTCGATCCTAAGGGTCGGGGGAACCCTGACAGACAGCGCGTTCGGCGCGTGCACCGAAAGGGAATCGGGTTAAAATCCTGAACCGGGATGTGGCGGTGACGGCAACGTAGGGATTCCGGAGATGTCGGCGGGGGCCCGGGAAGAGTGATCTTTCTGTTAACAACCGCCCACCCGGAAACGGCTCAGCAGGAGGTAGGGCCAGCGGTGGAAGAGCATCGCACTCGCGTGGGTCCGGGCGCCCCCGGCGGCCCTGAAAAGCGGAGGACCGAGTGCCGCCACGCCCGGCGACGCATAACCGCATCAGGCCCAAGGGAACAGCCTCGGCCAAGGAACAATGAGGCAAGGGAAGTCGGCAAAATGGATCCGAACTTCGGGAAAAGGATGGCCTGAGGGGGGCACGGGGGCCCAGTCTGAGCCCTGGGTGGGCGGACGCTGAGCTGCGCGCGGGCGAGAGCGGGTCGCGCGTGCCTTCGGGGGATGGATGGGAATGGTCCTCTGGGGGCCGCCTCGGGCACGGGACAACCAACTCAGAACGGTACGGACAAGGGAAGCCGACGGTTAAGAAAACAAAGCATTGCGAGGGCCCGCGGATGTAACGCAAGGATTGCTGCCCAGTGCGCTGAAGGCAAAGTGAAGAAATCAACCAAGCGCGGGTAAACGGCGGGAGAACTATGACTCGCTAAGGTAGCCAAAGCCGCGTCAGCTAATAGTGACGCGCATGAAGGATAACGAGAGGCCCACGTCCCGGCGACTAGCCAGCGAAACCACAGCCAAGGGAACGGCGGGCAGAAGCAGCGGGGAAAGAAGACCCGGTGAGCGGACGCGAGGCGACGGGGAAAGACGGAGAGGGAGAGAAGGGGAGCGAAAGGCGAAAGGAAAACCACACTGCAACGGAGTGACGTACGCCGGAAGCGGAGACGGGAGGCCCCTCGGTGGAACCAAGGACCGCGGCGAGCGAGCCGGCGGAAGACAGGGCAGGGGGGAGTGGCGGGGCGGCACAGCGTGAAAAGAGAACGCAGGGGCCGAAGAGAGCGCAACGAGAACAGAAAGCGCGGGGGAACAGAAGGGAAAAGCGCGGGGAGGCGGAGGCCAGACGAAGACGAACCGGAAAGCGGGCCGAACGAGCCGGAGACCGCGGAAGCGAAGCGAGAGGGCAGAAAAGGACCACAGGGAGAACGGCGGGGGCAGCCAAGCGGCAGAGCGACGGGGCGGGGAGCCGCGAGGGCGGCGCGGCCGAGCAGGGGAAGCAGAAGGCACCAAGGGGGAGGGGCACCCACCAAGAGGGAACGGAGCGGGGGGAGACCGGCGGGAGACAGGGAGGGACCCGACGGAGGGGGGGGGAGAGGAAGCAACCCAGGACGAGAGGAACCGGGAGGCGCACAAGGGGCAGCGCGGGGGGGAAAAGCCAGGGGCGCGAAGCGACCGGGCGGGGAGGAGGACGGAACGCCGCGAAGGCAGAAGCCGGCGAGAGCGAGGCGGGACGCGCCGCCCGGGCCGACCAGCAGGAGGAGCGGGGGCCCAGGGGCACGGGCGAAGGCGAAGGGCCGGACGGAAGGGGACGGGGAGGCCGGAGGGGCAAGGGAGCGGCGGCGAGGAGAAGCGGGGCAGACGACGGAAAGACGCAACAGGGAGGGAAGCGGCAGAGGGCCGGGCGGCCACGAGCCGCGGAGAGGCAGCCCGTGGGCGGGAGCCCCCCCCCCAGCCGGAGCCAAACCCCCGCGAAACGGGGGCGAGGAAGCGCGGAGGCGGGGCGGCAAAGCAGGCCCCAAGGGAAAGGCAAAGGCGGACGCGGGGAACGGGGGAGACGCGGGGCGGCACGAGCGGCCGAAGGGAACGAGGCAAGGCAGCCGGACGCGGGCAACGCGGCAAGGGCGGGGCCGGAGGGCAAGAAGGGGGGCGGAGGCCGGACAAGGCACGCGACGCGGGCCGGCGAAACACAAGAGGGGACGGGAGCGGGACAAGAGGGCAGGGAAGCGGCAGAGGGCCGGGCGGCCACGAGCCGCGAAGAGGCAGCCCGGGGGCGGGGAGGCGCCCCCCAGCCGGAGGCAAAACCCCGCGAAGCGGGGCCGGGGGAAGCGCGGAGGCGGGCACGGCAAAGCAGGCCCCAAGGGAAAGGCAAAGGCGGACGCGGGGAAGGGCGGAGACGCGGGACGGCACGAGCGGGCCGAAGGGAAGGGGAACGAGGGAAGGCAGCCGGACGCGGGCAAGGGGCAAGGGCAGGCCGGAGGGCAAGAGGGGGGCGAAAGGGGGACAAGGCACGGGACGCGGGCCCGCGAGGGGAGACCACGCAGGGGGAAGAGGGAGGCCGCAACCAGGCGGCCGGGAGGCAGCCGGGGGGCGAGAGGGCGCGGGCGGACAGCGAGAGGCGCACGACCGGCCACAGAAAGAACGACGGCGGGAGCAGAAGCAGCGGAGACGCGAGCGCGGGACGCGGCAAGACGGAGCGCGGGACGCGGCAACGGCGGCAGCAGGAGAAACGAGGGCGGCCGCCACGAACACACGCGGGGCGGCGGGAGGACGGGCGGGGGCAGGCCGGCACCCGACGGCCCGGGCCGCCACAAAGGGAGCACGGAAGCCCCGCCACGGGGCAGGGCGCCGCGCGCGCCGGGGGCGGGGGGAGGGGCGGCACCCAGAGGGGCCGGAGGCCGCGAACGCGGGCGCGCACCAGGAGGAGGAAGGAGGAGCGGCCGGGCGGCGAACGGAGCGCGGAGACCAGAGGACGCCGAAGAGAAGCCAGGGGACGGACAGAACGAAGAGAACAACGAAGAAGAGGGAAAGAGAAGAAGAGCGAGGGGAAAACGCCACGCGAGGGGAGGAGAGAAGAGGAAAAGGAAAGGGCGGAGGAAAGAACCCCACAAGCCGGCCGAGGAAGGAGGAGGGAAGGGGCGGAACAAAAAGCAGGCCAGAGGCCCGGAAACAAGAAAACGGCAAAAGGCGGCCGAAACGAGCGAAGGGAGGGAGAACGGAAGGCCGAGGGGCGCCGCCCGAGCGGCCCCCGGGCGGCGCGGGGAGGCCGGCCCGGAAAGGGGCGCACGCGGAAAACGGACACGCCGAGCAGAAGGGAGGCCCAAAAAGGGACACCCCAAGGGGCGACGGCCCCAAAAGGGGCGAGGGGGGGGCAAAGGGGAGGAGCCAAGAAGGAGGGGCGGGAGGGCCGGGACGAAGAGGGGCGGCGGGGGAGGGGGGCCCGGGGGGAGGGGACGCGACAGCAAAAGCGGAGCGGCGGCGGGAACGGGGGGAGGGGGGAAGCAGAGGGAGGGGGGGAGGGCCGGGAAGGGGGGGGCCGGGGAAAAGGCCGGGGGGGCCCGGGCGAGGCCGGGGGGACCGCAGGCGCACCCGGGGACAGCGGGGGCAGGAGCAGGCGGGCACAGGCGCGCGCGGGAAGGCCGGCGAGCGGGGCAGCAGGGAGCGGGGGGCAGGGGCAGGGAAGGGGGCCGGGCGGCGAAAAAAAGGCGGGGGCGGGCGCGGGGCCGGGGGGGGCGGCGGGGCAAAGCAAAAAGCCAGGAAAAAGAGGGCAGAGAGCGGGGGGAGCCGGAAAGAAAAGGGGGGGGCAGGAAGGGGGGGCGCAGGGGGGGGGAAGGGGGGCGGGCGGAGAACCACGGCGGGGCCGGGGGGCGAGGGCGGGGCGGCGCCCCAAAGGGGGGAGGGGGGGCAGAGCAGGAGGAGCGAAGAAGGAGGGGGGACGGGCGGGGACGAGGAAGGGGCGGGGGGGGAAGGGGGGCCGGGGGGGAGGGGACGCGACAGCAAAAGCGGAGCGACGGCGGGAACGGGGGGGAGGGGGGAAGCAGAGAGAGGGGGGAGGGGCCCGGAAGGAGGGGCGGCGGGGGGAAAAGGCCGGGGGGGGCCCGGGCGAGGCCCGGCGGGAGCGCACACCCGCCCGGGGCGCCGGGGCGGCGAGGGGCCCACCCACGAGCAACAAGAACGGACGGCAGAGCGAAGGCAGGGCGAGGGGGCGGGGGGAAGCGGGGGGCAGCGGGGGGGGCCCCCGAAAGGCGGGGGGGGAGGCCGGCAGGGCAAGCGAGGAGGAGGGGAGGGCCGGGGGGCGGACACGCCGAGGGCGGAGGCGGGGGGCCGAGGGAGGGGGGCGGCCCGGCGCGAGCGCCAGCCCCGCCGGCGGGGGGGCGGCCAGGACACCCACCCAGGGGACGGACCAGGCGGCGGGGCGAGGGCAGGGGGGGAGGGGGGCGCGAAGGGGGGGGACGGGGGCGGCGGGGGGGGGCCGGAGAAAGGCCGGCGGGGGGAGGCCGGCAAGGCGAACGGGGAGGGGGGCGACGGCGGCCGCGCGGAGGCGACGCGCGGAAGGGGGAGGGCGGGGAGCCAGAGGGCGGGAAGGGGGCGCGGGGGGCCGAGGGGAGGGGGCGGCCCGGCGCGAGCGCCGGCCCGGCGGGCGGGGGGGCGGCCAGGACACCCACCCAGGGGGAGGGACCAGGCGGCGGGGGCGGGGCAGGCGGGGGAGGGGGCGCGAAGGGGGGGACGGGGCAGCGGGGGGGGCCGGCGAAAGGCCGGGGGGGGAGGCCGGCAGGGCGAACGGGGAGGGGGGCGAGGGCGGCCGCGCGGAGGCGACGCGCGGAAGGGGGAGGGCGGGGAGCCAAAGGGCGGGAAGGCGGCGGGGCCGAGGGGAGGGGGCGGCCCGGCGCGAGCGCCGGCCCGGCCGGCGGGGGGGCGGCCAGGACACCCACCCAGGGGAGGGACCAGGCGGCGGGGGCGGGGGCAGGCGGGGGACGGGGCGCGAAGGGGGGGACGGGGGCGACGGGGGGGCGGGGAAAGGCCGGGGGGGAGGCCGGCAGGGCGAACGGGAGGGGGGCGAGGCCGGCCGGGCGGAGGCGACCCGCGGAAGGGGGGAGGGCGGGG
>NQVE01000068.1:0-33734 GCA_003260385.1 Cuscuta australis | reverse complement strand
AATGAAATACATTTACTAGTGAGGTGGCATTTTAAGAATGGGTTAGGATGGTGAAAGAAGGACCATTTGTATAATGAAGAAGTGCTGCCGGATTTTTGTTACATCATAAGAAATAAAATATTGTGTTGCTTGTATCTCTTGTATGTTTGTGTGTATATATAAAATGAGTGTTAATAATTTTGTTGTGCATTATTTTGCATGCATCAATCATGCTCCCTTCTTTCTTGCTAAGCAATTCATATGATGGATAGAAGGTGGATTCATATGTCACGTACGTCACCTGAGTTTAGTTTCTGGTTTGGAAGAGTTTATTCGTTTCGAGAGAAACATTCAAAAGAAGGAAAAAGCTATATTGTCCTTGTAACTCATGTCACAACCATTTTATGGTTGATAGCGTTAAAGATATAAGATTATATGTGTATCGCAAGGGTTTTGACCCAAGATACCTGCGATGGAAATGGCATGGAGAGTTAGAAAATCCTTGCAGCTCTAGTTATACTCACAATGAAACAAGTTGAGGATGATATTCACGACATCCACAATCTGAGATTGAAATGGAAAATGAGTTAGGGTCCACTCGAGATGTTCTTCGCTGATCAAGTCGTCATTGGATGAAGAGCGTAATATGTATGAGAGCTTAGTAGGAAGCTCTCATACATATTTGAATTGTTTTGTGTTTATGTTTAAGTTGAAATGTGACATTCTGATATAGATTGCGTTTGAAATATAGATTGTTTATTACTTTTTGTTTGATTCTACATGATCTGAGATGTTGTAATATAGAAAGAGCATATATTGACCGACCTAGATACCCGTTTAAAATTTACTGATTAGGAGTAAATTTTTAAATAGCTCCCAATTTGGAGCTGTTCTTGAAATGCTTCTCTCACTTAAGTAGTGAGTTTATTTTCTTTATCTTTGTTCTGTCATTTTTGTGGTTTGAAGTTTCCTAAATGTGTTCTTTGGGTGCATATGTAATTACGTTACATCGTGCACTTGGAGGACCATTGGGAAATGCTGGCGAAAATTTTGATAGGTCAAATAAAATGAAATACATTTACTAGTGAGGGTGGCATTTTAAGAATGGGTTAGGATGGTGTAAAGAAGGACCATTTGTATAATGAAGAAGTGCTGCCGGATTTTTGTTACATCATAAGAAATAAAATATTGTGTTGCTTGTATCTCTTGTATGTTTAGTGTTTATATAAAATGAGTGTTAATAATTTTGTTGTGCATTATTTTGCATGCATCAATCATGCTCCCTTCTTTCTTGCTAAGCAATTCATATGATGGATAGAAGGTGGATTCATATGTCGCGTACGTCACCTGAGTTTAGTTCTGGTTTGGAAGAGTTTATTCGTTTCGAAGAGAAACATTCAAAAGAAGGAAAAAAGCTATATTGTCCTTGTAACTCATGTCACAACCATTTTATGGTTGATAGCGTTAAAGATATAAGATTATATGTGTATCGCAAGGGTTTTGACCCAAGATACCTGCGATGGAAATGGCATGGAGAGTTAGAAAATCCTTGCAGCTCTAGTTATACTCACAATGAACAAGTCGAGGATGATATTCACGACATCCACAATCTTGAGATTGAAATGGAAAATGAGTTAGGGCCACTCAAGATGTTCTTCCTGATCAAGTCGTCATTGATGAAGAGCGTAATATGTATGAGAGCTTAGTAGGAAGCTCTCATACATATTTGAATTGTTTTTGTGTTTATGTTTAAGTTGAAATGTGACATTCTGATATAGATTGCGTTTGAAATATAGATTGTTTAATTACTTTTTGTTTGATTCTACATGATCTGAGATGTTGTAATATAGAAAGAGCATATATTGACCGACCTAGATACCCGTTTAAAATTTACTCATTAGGAGTAAATTTTAATAGCTCCCAATTTGGAGCTGTTCTTGAAATGCTTCTCTCACTTAAGTAGTGAGTTTATTTCTTTATCTTTGTTCTGTCATTTTGTGGTTTGACGTTTCCTAAATGTGTTCTTTGGTGCATATGTAATTACGCTACATCGTGCACTTGGAGGACCATTGGGAAATGCTGGCGAAATTTTGATAGGTCAAATAAAATGAAATACATTTACTAGTGAGGGTGGCATTTTAAGAATGGGTTAGGATGGTGTAAAGAAGGACCATTTGTATAATGAAGAAGTGCTGCCGGATTTTTGTTACATCATAAGAAATAAAATATTGTGTTGCTTGTATCTCTTGTATGTTTGTGTGTATATATAAAATGAGTGTTAATAATTTTGTTGTGCATTATTTTGCATGCATCAATCATGCTCCCTTCTTTCTTGCTAAGCAATTCATATGATGGATAGAAGGTGGATTCATATGTCGCGTACGTCACCTGAGTTTAGTTCTGGTTTGGAAGAGTTTATTCGTTTCGAAGAGAAACATTCAAAAGAAGGAAAAAAGCTATATTGTCCTTGTAACTCATGTCACAACCATTTTATGGTTGATAGCGTTAAAGATATAAGATTATATGTGTATCGCAAGGGTTTTGACCCAAGATACCTGCGATGGAAATGGCATGGAGAGTTAGAAAATCCTTGCAGCTCTAGTTATACTCACAATGAACAAGTCGAGGATGATATTCACGACATCCACAATCTTGAGATTGAAATGGAAAATGAGTTAGGGGCCACTCAGATGTTCTTCCTGATCAAGTCGTCATTGATGAAGAGCGTAATATGTATGAGAGCTTAGTAGGAAGCTCTCATACATATTTGAATTGTTTTTGTGTTTATGTTTAAGTTGAAATGTGACATTCTGATATAGATTGCGTTTGAAATATAGATTGTTTAATTACTTTTTGTTTGATTCTACATGATCTGAGATGTTGTAATATAGAAAGAGCATATATTGACCGACCTAGATACCCGTTTAAAATTTACTCATTAGGAGTAAATTTTAAATAGCTCCCAATTTGGAGCTGTTCTTGAAATGCTTCTCTCACTTAAGTAGTGAGTTTATTTCTTTATCTTTGTTCTGTCATTTTGTGGTTTGACGTTTCCTAAATGTGTTCTTTAGGTGCATATGTAATTACGCTACATCGTGCACTTGGAGGACCATTGGGAAATGCTGGCGAAATTTTGATAGGTCAAATAAAATGAAATACATTTACTAGTGAGGGTGGCATTTTAAGAATGGGTTAGGATGGTGTAAAGAAGGACCATTTGTATAATGAAGAAGTGCTGCCGGATTTTTGTTACATCATAAGAAATAAAATATTGTGTTGCTTGTATCTCTTGTATGTTTGTGTGTATATATAAAATGAGTGTTAATAATTTTGTTGTGCATTATTTTGCATGCATCAATCATGCTCCCTTCTTTCTTGCTAAGCAATTCATATGATGGATAGAAGGTGGATTCATATGTCGCGTACGTCACCTGAGTTTAGTTCTGGTTTGGAAGAGTTTATTCGTTTCGAAGAGAAACATTCAAAAGAAGGAAAAAAGCTATATTGTCCTTGTAACTCATGTCACAACCATTTTATGGTTGATAGCGTTAAAGATATAAGATTATATGTGTATCGCAAGGGTTTTGACCCAAGATACCTGCGATGGAAATGGCATGGAGAGTTAGAAAATCCTTGCAGCTCTAGTTATACTCACAATGAACAAGTCGAGGATGATATTCACGACATCCACAATCTTGAGATTGAAATGGAAAATGAGTTAGGGGCCACTCAAGATGTTCTTCCTGATCAAGTCGTCATTGATGAAGAGCGTAATATGTATGAGAGCTTAGTAGGAAGCTCTCATACATATTTGAATTGTTTTTGTGTTTATGTTTAAGTTGAAATGTGACATTCTGATATAGATTGCGTTTGAAATATAGATTGTTTAATTACTTTTTGTTTGATTCTACATGATCTGAGATGTTGTAATATAGAAAGAGCATATATTGACCGACCTAGATACCCGTTTAAAATTTACTCATTAGGAGTAAATTTTAAATAGCTCCCAATTTGGAGCTGTTCTTGAAATGCTTCTCTCACTTAAGTAGTGAGTTTATTTCTTTATCTTTGTTCTGTCATTTTGTGGTTTGACGTTTCCTAAATGTGTTCTTTAGGTGCATATGTAATTACGCTACATCGTGCACTTGGAGGACCATTGGGAAATGCTGGCGAAATTTTGATAGGTCAAATAAAATGAAATACATTTACTAGTGAGGGTGGCATTTTAAGAATGGGTTAGGATGGTGTAAAGAAGGACCATTTGTATAATGAAGAAGTGCTGCCGGATTTTTGTTACATCATAAGAAATAAAATATTGTGTTGCTTGTATCTCTTGTATGTTTGTGTGTATATATAAAATGAGTGTTAATAATTTTGTTGTGCATTATTTTGCATGCATCAATCATGCTCCCTTCTTTCTTGCTAAGCAATTCATATGATGGATAGAAGGTGGATTCATATGTCGCGTACGTCACCTGAGTTTAGTTCTGGTTTGGAAGAGTTTATTCGTTTCGAAGAGAAACATTCAAAAGAAGGAAAAAAGCTATATTGTCCTTGTAACTCATGTCACAACCATTTTATGGTTGATAGCGTTAAAGATATAAGATTATATGTGTATCGCAAGGGTTTTGACCCAAGATACCTGCGATGGAAATGGCATGGAGAGTTAGAAAATCCTTGCAGCTCTAGTTATACTCACAATGAACAAGTTGAGGATGATATTCACGACATCCACAATCTTGAGATTGAAATGGAAAATGAGTTAGGGTCCACTCGAGATGTTCTTCCTGATCAAGTCGTCATTGATGAAGAGCGTAATATGTATGAGAGCTTAGTAGGAAGCTCTCATACATATTTGAATTGTTTTTGTGTTTATGTTTAAGTTGAAATGTGACATTCTGATATAGATTGCGTTTGAAATATAGATTGTTTAATTACTTTTTGTTTGATTCTACATGATCTGAGATGTTGTAATATAGAAAGAGCATATATTGACCGACCTAGATACCCGTTTAAAATTTACTCATTAGGAGTAAATTTTAAATAGCTCCCAATTTAAAGCTGTTCTTGAAATGCTTCTCTCACTTAAGTAGTGAGTTTATTTCTTTATCTTTGTTCTGTCATTTTGTGGTTTGACGTTTCCTAAATGTGTTCTTTAGGTGCATATGTAATTACGCTACATCGTGCACTTGGAGGACCATTGGGAAATGCTGGCGAAATTTTGATAGGTCAAATAAAATGAAATACATTTACTAGTGAGGGTGGCATTTTAAGAATGGGTTAGGATGGTGTAAAGAAGGACCATTTGTATAATGAAGAAGTGCTGCCGGATTTTTGTTACATCATAAGAAATAAAATATTGTGTTGCTTGTATCTCTTGTATGTTTGTGTGTATATATAAAATGAGTGTTAATAATTTTGTTGTGCATTATTTTGCATGCATCAATCATGCTCCCTTCTTTCTTGCTAAGCAATTCATATGATGGATAGAAGGTGGATTCATATGTCGCGTACGTCACCTGAGTTTAGTTCTGGTTTGGAAGAGTTTATTCGTTTCGAGAGAAACATTCAAAAGAAGGAAAAAAGCTATATTGTCCTTGTAACTCATGTCACAACCATTTTATGGTTGATAGCGTTAAAGATATAAGATTATATGTGTATCGCAAGGGTTTTGACCCAAGATACCTGCGATGGAAATGGCATGGAGAGTTAGAAAATCCTTGCAGCTCTAGTTATACTCACAATGAACAAGTCGAGGATGATATTCACGACATCCACAATCTTGAGATTGAAATGGAAAATGAGTTAGGGCCACTCAAGATGTTCTTCCTGATCAAGTCGTCATTGATGAAGAGCGTAATATGTATGAGAGCTTAGTAGGAAGCTCTCATACATATTTGAATTGTTTTTGTGTTTATGTTTAAGTTGAAATGTGACATTCTGATATAGATTGCGTTTGAAATATAGATTGTTTAATTACTTTTTGTTTGATTCTACATGATCTGAGATGTTGTAATATAGAAAGAGCATATATTGACCGACCTAGATACCCGTTTAAAATTTACTCATTAGGAGTAAATTTTAAATAGCTCCCAATTTGGAGCTGTTCTTGAAATGCTTCTCTCACTTAAGTAGTGAGTTTATTTCTTTATCTTTGTTCTGTCATTTTGTGGTTTGACGTTTCCTAAATGTGTTCTTTAGGTGCATATGTAATTACGCTACATCGTGCACTTGGAGGACCATTGGGAAATGCTGGCGAAATTTTGATAGGTCAAATAAAATGAAATACATTTACTAGTGAGGGTGGCATTTTAAGAATGGGTTAGGATGGTGTAAAGAAGGACCATTTGTATAATGAAGAAGTGCTGCCGGATTTTTGTTACATCATAAGAAATAAAATATTGTGTTGCTTGTATCTCTTGTATGTTTGTGTGTATATATAAAATGAGTGTTAATAATTTTGTTGTGCATTATTTTGCATGCATCAATCATGCTCCCTTCTTTCTTGCTAAGCAATTCATATGATGGATAGAAGGTGGATTCATATGTCGCGTACGTCACCTGAGTTTAGTTCTGGTTTGGAAGAGTTTATTCGTTTCGAGAGAAACATTCAAAAGAAGGAAAAAAGCTATATTGTCCTTGTAACTCATGTCACAACCATTTTATGGTTGATAGCGTTAAAGATATAAGATTATATGTGTATCGCAAGGGTTTTGACCCAAGATACCTGCGATGGAAATGGCATGGAGAGTTAGAAAATCCTTGCAGCTCTAGTTATACTCACAATGAACAAGTCGAGGATGATATTCACGACATCCACAATCTTGAGATTGAAATGGAAAATGAGTTAGGGGCCACTCAAGATGTTCTTCCTGATCAAGTCGTCATTGATGAAGAGCGTAATATGTATGAGAGCTTAGTAGGAAGCTCTCATACATATTTGAATTGTTTTTGTGTTTATGTTTAAGTTGAAATGTGACATTCTGATATAGATTGCGTTTGAAATATAGATTGTTTAATTACTTTTTGTTTGATTCTACATGATCTGAGATGTTGTAATATAGAAAGAGCATATATTGACCGACCTAGATACCCGTTTAAAATTTACTCATTAGGAGTAAATTTTAAATAGCTCCCAATTTGGAGCTGTTCTTGAAATGCTTCTCTCACTTAAGTAGTGAGTTTATTTCTTTATCTTTGTTCTGTCATTTTGTGGTTTGACGTTTCCTAAATGTGTTCTTTAGGTGCATATGTAATTACGCTACATCGTGCACTTGGAGGACCATTGGGAAATGCTGGCGAAATTTTGATAGGTCAAATAAAATGAAATACATTTACTAGTGAGGGTGGCATTTTAAGAATGGGTTAGGATGGTGTAAAGAAGGACCATTTGTATAATGAAGAAGTGCTGCCGGATTTTTGTTACATCATAAGAAATAAAATATTGTGTTGCTTGTATCTCTTGTATGTTTGTGTGTATATATAAAATGAGTGTTAATAATTTTGTTGTGCATTATTTTGCATGCATCAATCATGCTCCCTTCTTTCTTGCTAAGCAATTCATATGATGGATAGAAGGTGGATTCATATGTCGCGTACGTCACCTGAGTTTAGTTCTGGTTTGGAAGAGTTTATTCGTTTCGAAGAGAAACATTCAAAAGAAGGAAAAAAGCTATATTGTCCTTGTAACTCATGTCACAACCATTTTATGGTTGATAGCGTTAAAGATATAAGATTATATGTGTATCGCAAGGGTTTTGACCCAAGATACCTGCGATGGAAATGGCATGGAGAGTTAGAAAATCCTTGCAGCTCTAGTTATACTCACAATGAACAAGTCGAGGATGATATTCACGACATCCACAATCTTGAGATTGAAATGGAAAATGAGTTAGGGCCACTCAAGATGTTCTTCCTGATCAAGTCGTCATTGATGAAGAGCGTAATATGTATGAGAGCTTAGTAGGAAGCTCTCATACATATTTGAATTGTTTTTGTGTTTATGTTTAAGTTGAAATGTGACATTCTGATATAGATTGCGTTTGAAATATAGATTGTTTAATTACTTTTTGTTTGATTCTACATGATCTGAGATGTTGTAATATAGAAAGAGCATATATTGACCGACCTAGATACCCGTTTAAAATTTACTCATTAGGAGTAAATTTTAAATAGCTCCCAATTTGGAGCTGTTCTTGAAATGCTTCTCTCACTTAAGTAGTGAGTTTATTTCTTTATCTTTGTTCTGTCATTTTGTGGTTTGACGTTTCCTAAATGTGTTCTTTAGGTGCATATGTAATTACGCTACATCGTGCACTTGGAGGACCATTGGGAAATGCTGGCGAAATTTTGATAGGTCAAATAAAATGAAATACATTTACTAGTGAGGGTGGCATTTTAAGAATGGGTTAGGATGGTGTAAAGAAGGACCATTTGTATAATGAAGAAGTGCTGCCGGATTTTTGTTACATCATAAGAAATAAAATATTGTGTTGCTTGTATCTCTTGTATGTTTGTGTGTATATATAAAATGAGTGTTAATAATTTTGTTGTGCATTATTTTGCATGCATCAATCATGCTCCCTTCTTTCTTGCTAAGCAATTCATATGATGGATAGAAGGTGGATTCATATGTCGCGTACGTCACCTGAGTTTAGTTCTGGTTTGGAAGAGTTTATTCGTTTCGAAGAGAAACATTCAAAAGAAGGAAAAAAGCTATATTGTCCTTGTAACTCATGTCACAACCATTTTATGGTTGATAGCGTTAAAGATATAAGATTATATGTGTATCGCAAGGGTTTTGACCCAAGATACCTGCGATGGAAATGGCATGGAGAGTTAGAAAATCCTTGCAGCTCTAGTTATACTCACAATGAACAAGTCGAGGATGATATTCACGACATCCACAATCTTGAGATTGAAATGGAAAATGAGTTAGGGCCACTCAAGATGTTCTTCCTGATCAAGTCGTCATTGATGAAGAGCGTAATATGTATGAGAGCTTAGTAGGAAGCTCTCATACATATTTGAATTGTTTTTGTGTTTATGTTTAAGTTGAAATGTGACATTCTGATATAGATTGCGTTTGAAATATAGATTGTTTAATTACTTTTTGTTTGATTCTACATGATCTGAGATGTTGTAATATAGAAAGAGCATATATTGACCGACCTAGATACCCGTTTAAAATTTACTCATTAGGAGTAAATTTTAAATAGCTCCCAATTTGGAGCTGTTCTTGAAATGCTTCTCTCACTTAAGTAGTGAGTTTATTTCTTTATCTTTGTTCTGTCATTTTGTGGTTTGACGTTTCCTAAATGTGTTCTTTAGGTGCATATGTAATTACGCTACATCGTGCACTTGGAGGACCATTGGGAAATGCTGGCGAAATTTTGATAGGTCAAATAAAATGAAATACATTTACTAGTGAGGGTGGCATTTTAAGAATGGGTTAGGATGGTGTAAAGAAGGACCATTTGTATAATGAAGAAGTGCTGCCGGATTTTTGTTACATCATAAGAAATAAAATATTGTGTTGCTTGTATCTCTTGTATGTTTGTGTGTATATATAAAATGAGTGTTAATAATTTTGTTGTGCATTATTTTGCATGCATCAATCATGCTCCCTTCTTTCTTGCTAAGCAATTCATATGATGGATAGAAGGTGGATTCATATGTCGCGTACGTCACCTGAGTTTAGTTCTGGTTTGGAAGAGTTTATTCGTTTCGAAGAGAAACATTCAAAAGAAGGAAAAAAGCTATATTGTCCTTGTAACTCATGTCACAACCATTTTATGGTTGATAGCGTTAAAGATATAAGATTATATGTGTATCGCAAGGGTTTTGACCCAAGATACCTGCGATGGAAATGGCATGGAGAGTTAGAAAATCCTTGCAGCTCTAGTTATACTCACAATGAACAAGTCGAGGATGATATTCACGACATCCACAATCTTGAGATTGAAATGGAAAATGAGTTAGGGCCACTCAAGATGTTCTTCCTGATCAAGTCGTCATTGATGAAGAGCGTAATATGTATGAGAGCTTAGTAGGAAGCTCTCATACATATTTGAATTGTTTTTGTGTTTATGTTTAAGTTGAAATGTGACATTCTGATATAGATTGCGTTTGAAATATAGATTGTTTAATTACTTTTTGTTTGATTCTACATGATCTGAGATGTTGTAATATAGAAAGAGCATATATTGACCGACCTAGATACCCGTTTAAAATTTACTCATTAGGAGTAAATTTTAAATAGCTCCCAATTTGGAGCTGTTCTTGAAATGCTTCTCTCACTTAAGTAGTGAGTTTATTTCTTTATCTTTGTTCTGTCATTTTGTGGTTTGACGTTTCCTAAATGTGTTCTTTAGGTGCATATGTAATTACGCTACATCGTGCACTTGGAGGACCATTGGGAAATGCTGGCGAAATTTTGATAGGTCAAATAAAATGAAATACATTTACTAGTGAGGGTGGCATTTTAAGAATGGGTTAGGATGGTGTAAAGAAGGACCATTTGTATAATGAAGAAGTGCTGCCGGATTTTTGTTACATCATAAGAAATAAAATATTGTGTTGCTTGTATCTCTTGTATGTTTGTGTGTATATATAAAATGAGTGTTAATAATTTTGTTGTGCATTATTTTGCATGCATCAATCATGCTCCCTTCTTTCTTGCTAAGCAATTCATATGATGGATAGAAGGTGGATTCATATGTCGCGTACGTCACCTGAGTTTAGTTCTGGTTTGGAAGAGTTTATTCGTTTCGAAGAGAAACATTCAAAAGAAGGAAAAAAGCTATATTGTCCTTGTAACTCATGTCACAACCATTTTATGGTTGATAGCGTTAAAGATATAAGATTATATGTGTATCGCAAGGGTTTTGACCCAAGATACCTGCGATGGAAATGGCATGGAGAGTTAGAAAATCCTTGCAGCTCTAGTTATACTCACAATGAACAAGTCGAGGATGATATTCACGACATCCACAATCTTGAGATTGAAATGGAAAATGAGTTAGGGCCACTCAAGATGTTCTTCCTGATCAAGTCGTCATTGATGAAGAGCGTAATATGTATGAGAGCTTAGTAGGAAGCTCTCATACATATTTGAATTGTTTTTGTGTTTATGTTTAAGTTGAAATGTGACATTCTGATATAGATTGCGTTTGAAATATAGATTGTTTAATTACTTTTTGTTTGATTCTACATGATCTGAGATGTTGTAATATAGAAAGAGCATATATTGACCGACCTAGATACCCGTTTAAAATTTACTCATTAGGAGTAAATTTTAAATAGCTCCCAATTTGGAGCTGTTCTTGAAATGCTTCTCTCACTTAAGTAGTGAGTTTATTTCTTTATCTTTGTTCTGTCATTTTGTGGTTTGACGTTTCCTAAATGTGTTCTTTAGGTGCATATGTAATTACGCTACATCGTGCACTTGGAGGACCATTGGGAAATGCTGGCGAAATTTTGATAGGTCAAATAAAATGAAATACATTTACTAGTGAGGGTGGCATTTTAAGAATGGGTTAGGATGGTGTAAAGAAGGACCATTTGTATAATGAAGAAGTGCTGCCGGATTTTTGTTACATCATAAGAAATAAAATATTGTGTTGCTTGTATCTCTTGTATGTTTGTGTGTATATATAAAATGAGTGTTAATAATTTTGTTGTGCATTATTTTGCATGCATCAATCATGCTCCCTTCTTTCTTGCTAAGCAATTCATATGATGGATAGAAGGTGGATTCATATGTCGCGTACGTCACCTGAGTTTAGTTCTGGTTTGGAAGAGTTTATTCGTTTCGAAGAGAAACATTCAAAAGAAGGAAAAAAGCTATATTGTCCTTGTAACTCATGTCACAACCATTTTATGGTTGATAGCGTTAAAGATATAAGATTATATGTGTATCGCAAGGGTTTTGACCCAAGATACCTGCGATGGAAATGGCATGGAGAGTTAGAAAATCCTTGCAGCTCTAGTTATACTCACAATGAACAAGTCGAGGATGATATTCACGACATCCACAATCTTGAGATTGAAATGGAAAATGAGTTAGGGGCCACTCAAGATGTTCTTCCTGATCAAGTCGTCATTGATGAAGAGCGTAATATGTATGAGAGCTTAGTAGGAAGCTCTCATACATATTTGAATTGTTTTTGTGTTTATGTTTAAGTTGAAATGTGACATTCTGATATAGATTGCGTTTGAAATATAGATTGTTTAATTACTTTTTGTTTGATTCTACATGATCTGAGATGTTGTAATATAGAAAGAGCATATATTGACCGACCTAGATACCCGTTTAAAATTTACTCATTAGGAGTAAATTTTAAATAGCTCCCAATTTGGAGCTGTTCTTGAAATGCTTCTCTCACTTAAGTAGTGAGTTTATTTCTTTATCTTTGTTCTGTCATTTTGTGGTTTGACGTTTCCTAAATGTGTTCTTTAGGTGCATATGTAATTACGCTACATCGTGCACTTGGAGGACCATTGGGAAATGCTGGCGAAATTTTGATAGGTCAAATAAAATGAAATACATTTACTAGTGAGGGTGGCATTTTAAGAATGGGTTAGGATGGTGTAAAGAAGGACCATTTGTATAATGAAGAAGTGCTGCCGGATTTTTGTTACATCATAAGAAATAAAATATTGTGTTGCTTGTATCTCTTGTATGTTTGTGTGTATATATAAAATGAGTGTTAATAATTTTGTTGTGCATTATTTTGCATGCATCAATCATGCTCCCTTCTTTCTTGCTAAGCAATTCATATGATGGATAGAAGGTGGATTCATATGTCGCGTACGTCACCTGAGTTTAGTTCTGGTTTGGAAGAGTTTATTCGTTTCGAGAGAAACATTCAAAAGAAGGAAAAAAGCTATATTGTCCTTGTAACTCATGTCACAACCATTTTATGGTTGATAGCGTTAAAGATATAAGATTATATGTGTATCGCAAGGGTTTTGACCCAAGATACCTGCGATGGAAATGGCATGGAGAGTTAGAAAATCCTTGCAGCTCTAGTTATACTCACAATGAACAAGTCGAGGATGATATTCACGACATCCACAATCTTGAGATTGAAATGGAAAATGAGTTAGGGGCCACTCAAGATGTTCTTCCTGATCAAGTCGTCATTGATGAAGAGCGTAATATGTATGAGAGCTTAGTAGGAAGCTCTCATACATATTTGAATTGTTTTTGTGTTTATGTTTAAGTTGAAATGTGACATTCTGATATAGATTGCGTTTGAAATATAGATTGTTTAATTACTTTTTGTTTGATTCTACATGATCTGAGATGTTGTAATATAGAAAGAGCATATATTGACCGACCTAGATACCCGTTTAAAATTTACTCATTAGGAGTAAATTTTAAATAGCTCCCAATTTGGAGCTGTTCTTGAAATGCTTCTCTCACTTAAGTAGTGAGTTTATTTCTTTATCTTTGTTCTGTCATTTTGTGGTTTGACGTTTCCTAAATGTGTTCTTTAGGTGCATATGTAATTACGCTACATCGTGCACTTGGAGGACCATTGGGAAATGCTGGCGAAATTTTGATAGGTCAAATAAAATGAAATACATTTACTAGTGAGGGTGGCATTTTAAGAATGGGTTAGGATGGTGTAAAGAAGGACCATTTGTATAATGAAGAAGTGCTGCCGGATTTTTGTTACATCATAAGAAATAAAATATTGTGTTGCTTGTATCTCTTGTATGTTTGTGTGTATATATAAAATGAGTGTTAATAATTTTGTTGTGCATTATTTTGCATGCATCAATCATGCTCCCTTCTTTCTTGCTAAGCAATTCATATGATGGATAGAAGGTGGATTCATATGTCGCGTACGTCACCTGAGTTTAGTTCTGGTTTGGAAGAGTTTATTCGTTTCGAGAGAAACATTCAAAAGAAGGAAAAAAGCTATATTGTCCTTGTAACTCATGTCACAACCATTTTATGGTTGATAGCGTTAAAGATATAAGATTATATGTGTATCGCAAGGGTTTTGACCCAAGATACCTGCGATGGAAATGGCATGGAGAGTTAGAAAATCCTTGCAGCTCTAGTTATACTCACAATGAACAAGTCGAGGATGATATTCACGACATCCACAATCTTGAGATTGAAATGGAAAATGAGTTAGGGCCACTCAAGATGTTCTTCCTGATCAAGTCGTCATTGATGAAGAGCGTAATATGTATGAGAGCTTAGTAGGAAGCTCTCATACATATTTGAATTGTTTTTGTGTTTATGTTTAAGTTGAAATGTGACATTCTGATATAGATTGCGTTTGAAATATAGATTGTTTAATTACTTTTTGTTTGATTCTACATGATCTGAGATGTTGTAATATAGAAAGAGCATATATTGACCGACCTAGATACCCGTTTAAAATTTACTCATTAGGAGTAAATTTTAAATAGCTCCCAATTTGGAGCTGTTCTTGAAATGCTTCTCTCACTTAAGTAGTGAGTTTATTTCTTTATCTTTGTTCTGTCATTTTGTGGTTTGACGTTTCCTAAATGTGTTCTTTAGGTGCATATGTAATTACGCTACATCGTGCACTTGGAGGACCATTGGGAAATGCTGGCGAAATTTTGATAGGTCAAATAAAATGAAATACATTTACTAGTGAGGGTGGCATTTTAAGAATGGGTTAGGATGGTGTAAAGAAGGACCATTTGTATAATGAAGAAGTGCTGCCGGATTTTTGTTACATCATAAGAAATAAAATATTGTGTTGCTTGTATCTCTTGTATGTTTGTGTGTATATATAAAATGAGTGTTAATAATTTTGTTGTGCATTATTTTGCATGCATCAATCATGCTCCCTTCTTTCTTGCTAAGCAATTCATATGATGGATAGAAGGTGGATTCATATGTCGCGTACGTCACCTGAGTTTAGTTCTGGTTTGGAAGAGTTTATTCGTTTCGAGAGAAACATTCAAAAGAAGGAAAAAAGCTATATTGTCCTTGTAACTCATGTCACAACCATTTTATGGTTGATAGCGTTAAAGATATAAGATTATATGTGTATCGCAAGGGTTTTGACCCAAGATACCTGCGATGGAAATGGCATGGAGAGTTAGAAAATCCTTGCAGCTCTAGTTATACTCACAATGAACAAGTCGAGGATGATATTCACGACATCCACAATCTTGAGATTGAAATGGAAAATGAGTTAGGGGCCACTCAAGATGTTCTTCCTGATCAAGTCGTCATTGATGAAGAGCGTAATATGTATGAGAGCTTAGTAGGAAGCTCTCATACATATTTGAATTGTTTTTGTGTTTATGTTTAAGTTGAAATGTGACATTCTGATATAGATTGCGTTTGAAATATAGATTGTTTAATTACTTTTTGTTTGATTCTACATGATCTGAGATGTTGTAATATAGAAAGAGCATATATTGACCGACCTAGATACCCGTTTAAAATTTACTCATTAGGAGTAAATTTTAAATAGCTCCCAATTTGGAGCTGTTCTTGAAATGCTTCTCTCACTTAAGTAGTGAGTTTATTTCTTTATCTTTGTTCTGTCATTTTGTGGTTTGACGTTTCCTAAATGTGTTCTTTAGGTGCATATGTAATTACGCTACATCGTGCACTTGGAGGACCATTGGGAAATGCTGGCGAAATTTTGATAGGTCAAATAAAATGAAATACATTTACTAGTGAGGGTGGCATTTTAAGAATGGGTTAGGATGGTGTAAAGAAGGACCATTTGTATAATGAAGAAGTGCTGCCGGATTTTTGTTACATCATAAGAAATAAAATATTGTGTTGCTTGTATCTCTTGTATGTTTGTGTGTATATATAAAATGAGTGTTAATAATTTTGTTGTGCATTATTTTGCATGCATCAATCATGCTCCCTTCTTTCTTGCTAAGCAATTCATATGATGGATAGAAGGTGGATTCATATGTCGCGTACGTCACCTGAGTTTAGTTCTGGTTTGGAAGAGTTTATTCGTTTCGAGAGAAACATTCAAAAGAAGGAAAAAAGCTATATTGTCCTTGTAACTCATGTCACAACCATTTTATGGTTGATAGCGTTAAAGATATAAGATTATATGTGTATCGCAAGGGTTTTGACCCAAGATACCTGCGATGGAAATGGCATGGAGAGTTAGAAAATCCTTGCAGCTCTAGTTATACTCACAATGAACAAGTCGAGGATGATATTCACGACATCCACAATCTTGAGATTGAAATGGAAAATGAGTTAGGGCCACTCAGATGTTCTTCCTGATCAAGTCGTCATTGATGAAGAGCGTAATATGTATGAGAGCTTAGTAGGAAGCTCTCATACATATTTGAATTGTTTTTGTGTTTATGTTTAAGTTGAAATGTGACATTCTGATATAGATTGCGTTTGAAATATAGATTGTTTAATTACTTTTTGTTTGATTCTACATGATCTGAGATGTTGTAATATAGAAAGAGCATATATTGACCGACCTAGATACCCGTTTAAAATTTACTCATTAGGAGTAAATTTTAAATAGCTCCCAATTTGGAGCTGTTCTTGAAATGCTTCTCTCACTTAAGTAGTGAGTTTATTTCTTTATCTTTGTTCTGTCATTTTGTGGTTTGACGTTTCCTAAATGTGTTCTTTAGGTGCATATGTAATTACGCTACATCGTGCACTTGGAGGACCATTGGGAAATGCTGGCGAAATTTTGATAGGTCAAATAAAATGAAATACATTTACTAGTGAGGGTGGCATTTTAAGAATGGGTTAGGATGGTGTAAAGAAGGACCATTTGTATAATGAAGAAGTGCTGCCGGATTTTTGTTACATCATAAGAAATAAAATATTGTGTTGCTTGTATCTCTTGTATGTTTGTGTGTATATAAAATGAGTGTTAATAATTTTGTTGTGCATTATTTTGCATGCATCAATCATGCTCCCTTCTTTCTTGCTAAGCAATTAATATGATGGATAGAAGTGGATTCATATGTCGCGTACGTCACCTGAGTTTAGTTCTGGTTTGGAAGAGTTTATTCGTTTCGAGAGAAACATTCAAAAGAAGGAAAAAAGCTATATTGTCCTTGTAACTCATGTCACAACCATTTTATGGTTGATAGCGTTAAAGATATAAGATTATATGTGTATCGCAAGGGTTTTGACCCAAGATACCTGCGATGGAAATGGCATGGAGAGTTAGAAAATCCTTGCAGCTCTAGTTATACTCACAATGAACAAGTCGAGGATGATATTCACGACATCCACAATCTTGAGATTGAAATGGAAAATGAGTTAGGGCCACTCAAGATGTTCTTCCTGATCAAGTCGTCATTGATGAAGAGCGTAATATGTATGAGAGCTTAGTAGGAAGCTCTCATACATATTTGAATTGTTTTTGTGTTTATGTTTAAGTTGAAATGTGACATTCTGATATAGATTGCGTTTGAAATATAGATTGTTTAATTACTTTTTGTTTGATTCTACATGATCTGAGATGTTGTAATATAGAAAGAGCATATATTGACCGACCTAGATACCCGTTTAAAATTTACTCATTAGGAGTAAATTTTAAATAGCTCCCAATTTGGAGCTGTTCTTGAAATGCTTCTCTCACTTAAGTAGTGAGTTTATTTCTTTATCTTTGTTCTGTCATTTTGTGGTTTGACGTTTCCTAAATGTGTTCTTTAGGTGCATATGTAATTACGCTACATCGTGCACTTGGAGGACCATTGGGAAATGCTGGCGAAATTTTGATAGGTCAAATAAAATGAAATACATTTACTAGTGAGGGTGGCATTTTAAGAATGGGTTAGGATGGTGTAAAGAAGGACCATTTGTATAATGAAGAAGTGCTGCCGGATTTTTGTTACATCATAAGAAATAAAATATTGTGTTGCTTGTATCTCTTGTATGTTTGTGTGTATATATAAAATGAGTGTTAATAATTTTGTTGTGCATTATTTTGCATGCATCAATCATGCTCCCTTCTTTCTTGCTAAGCAATTCATATGATGGATAGAAGGTGGATTCATATGTCGCGTACGTCACCTGAGTTTAGTTCTGGTTTGGAAGAGTTTATTCGTTTCGAGAGAAACATTCAAAAGAAGGAAAAAAGCTATATTGTCCTTGTAACTCATGTCACAACCATTTTATGGTTGATAGCGTTAAAGATATAAGATTATATGTGTATCGCAAGGGTTTTGACCCAAGATACCTGCGATGGAAATGGCATGGAGAGTTAGAAAATCCTTGCAGCTCTAGTTATACTCACAATGAACAAGTCGAGGATGATATTCACGACATCCACAATCTTGAGATTGAAATGGAAAATGAGTTAGGGCCACTCAGATGTTCTTCCTGATCAAGTCGTCATTGATGAAGAGCGTAATATGTATGAGAGCTTAGTAGGAAGCTCTCATACATATTTGAATTGTTTTTGTGTTTATGTTTAAGTTGAAATGTGACATTCTGATATAGATTGCGTTTGAAATATAGATTGTTTAATTACTTTTTGTTTGATTCTACATGATCTGAGATGTTGTAATATAGAAAGAGCATATATTGACCGACCTAGATACCCGTTTAAAATTTACTCATTAGGAGTAAATTTTAAATAGCTCCCAATTTGGAGCTGTTCTTGAAATGCTTCTCTCACTTAAGTAGTGAGTTTATTTCTTTATCTTTGTTCTGTCATTTTGTGGTTTGACGTTTCCTAAATGTGTTCTTTAGGTGCATATGTAATTACGCTACATCGTGCACTTGGAGGACCATTGGGAAATGCTGGCGAAATTTTGATAGGTCAAATAAAATGAAATACATTTACTAGTGAGGGTGGCATTTTAAGAATGGGTTAGGATGGTGTAAAGAAGGACCATTTGTATAATGAAGAAGTGCTGCCGGATTTTTGTTACATCATAAGAAATAAAATATTGTGTTGCTTGTATCTCTTGTATGTTTGTGTGTATATATAAAATGAGTGTTAATAATTTTGTTGTGCATTATTTTGCATGCATCAATCATGCTCCCTTCTTTCTTGCTAAGCAATTCATATGATGGATAGAAGGTGGATTCATATGTCGCGTACGTCACCTGAGTTTAGTTCTGGTTTGGAAGAGTTTATTCGTTTCGAGAGAAACATTCAAAAGAAGGAAAAAAGCTATATTGTCCTTGTAACTCATGTCACAACCATTTTATGGTTGATAGCGTTAAAGATATAAGATTATATGTGTATCGCAAGGGTTTTGACCCAAGATACCTGCGATGGAAATGGCATGGAGAGTTAGAAAATCCTTGCAGCTCTAGTTATACTCACAATGAACAAGTCGAGGATGATATTCACGACATCCACAATCTTGAGATTGAAATGGAAAATGAGTTAGGGCCACTCAAGATGTTCTTCCTGATCAAGTCGTCATTGATGAAGAGCGTAATATGTATGAGAGCTTAGTAGGAAGCTCTCATACATATTTGAATTGTTTTTGTGTTTATGTTTAAGTTGAAATGTGACATTCTGATATAGATTGCGTTTGAAATATAGATTGTTTAATTACTTTTTGTTTGATTCTACATGATCTGAGATGTTGTAATATAGAAAGAGCATATATTGACCGACCTAGATACCCGTTTAAAATTTACTCATTAGGAGTAAATTTTAAATAGCTCCCAATTTGGAGCTGTTCTTGAAATGCTTCTCTCACTTAAGTAGTGAGTTTATTTCTTTATCTTTGTTCTGTCATTTTGTGGTTTGACGTTTCCTAAATGTGTTCTTTAGGTGCATATGTAATTACGCTACATCGTGCACTTGGAGGACCATTGGGAAATGCTGGCGAAATTTTGATAGGTCAAATAAAATGAAATACATTTACTAGTGAGGGTGGCATTTTAAGAATGGGTTAGGATGGTGTAAAGAAGGACCATTTGTATAATGAAGAAGTGCTGCCGGATTTTTGTTACATCATAAGAAATAAAATATTGTGTTGCTTGTATCTCTTGTATGTTTGTGTGTATATATAAAATGAGTGTTAATAATTTTGTTGTGCATTATTTTGCATGCATCAATCATGCTCCCTTCTTTCTTGCTAAGCAATTCATATGATGGATAGAAGTGGATTCATATGTCGCGTACGTCACCTGAGTTTAGTTCTGGTTTGGAAGAGTTTATTCGTTTCGCAGAGAAACATTCAAAAGAAGGAAAAAAGCTATATTGTCCTTGTAACTCATGTCACAACCATTTTATGGTTGATAGCGTTAAAGATATAAGATTATATGTGTATCGCAAGGGTTTTGACCCAAGATACCTGCGATGGAAATGGCATGGAGAGTTAGAAAATCCTTGCAGCTCTAGTTATACTCACAATGAACAAGTCGAGGATGATATTCACGACATCCACAATCTTGAGATTGAAATGGAAAATGAGTTAGGGGCCACTCAAGATGTTCTTCCTGATCAAGTCGTCATTGATGAAGAGCGTAATATGTATGAGAGCTTAGTAGGAAGCTCTCATACATATTTGAATTGTTTTTGTGTTTATGTTTAAGTTGAAATGTGACATTCTGATATAGATTGCGTTTGAAATATAGATTGTTTAATTACTTTTTGTTTGATTCTACATGATCTGAGATGTTGTAATATAGAAAGAGCATATATTGACCGACCTAGATACCCGTTTAAAATTTACTCATTAGGAGTAAATTTTAATAGCTCCCAATTTGGAGCTGTTCTTGAAATGCTTCTCTCACTTAAGTAGTGAGTTTATTTCTTTATCTTTGTTCTGTCATTTTGTGGTTTGACGTTTCCTAAATGTGTTCTTTAGGTGCATATGTAATTACGCTACATCGTGCACTTGGAGGACCATTGGGAAATGCTGGCGAAATTTTGATAGGTCAAATAAAATGAAATACATTTACTAGTGAGGGTGGCATTTTAAGAATGGGTTAGGATGGTGTAAAGAAGGACCATTTGTATAATGAAGAAGTGCTGCCGGATTTTTGTTACATCATAAGAAATAAAATATTGTGTTGCTTGTATCTCTTGTATGTTTGTGTGTATATATAAAATGAGTGTTAATAATTTTGTTGTGCATTATTTTGCATGCATCAATCATGCTCCCTTCTTTCTTGCTAAGCAATTCATATGATGGATAGAAGGTGGATTCATATGTCGCGTACGTCACCTGAGTTTAGTTCTGGTTTGGAAGAGTTTATTCGTTTCGAAGAGAAACATTCAAAAGAAGGAAAAAAGCTATATTGTCCTTGTAACTCATGTCACAACCATTTTATGGTTGATAGCGTTAAAGATATAAGATTATATGTGTATCGCAAGGGTTTTGACCCAAGATACCTGCGATGGAAATGGCATGGAGAGTTAGAAAATCCTTGCAGCTCTAGTTATACTCACAATGAACAAGTCGAGGATGATATTCACGACATCCACAATCTTGAGATTGAAATGGAAAATGAGTTAGGGCCACTCAGATGTTCTTCCTGATCAAGTCGTCATTGATGAAGAGCGTAATATGTATGAGAGCTTAGTAGGAAGCTCTCATACATATTTGAATTGTTTTTGTGTTTATGTTTAAGTTGAAATGTGACATTCTGATATAGATTGCGTTTGAAATATAGATTGTTTAATTACTTTTTGTTTGATTCTACATGATCTGAGATGTTGTAATATAGAAAGAGCATATATTGACCGACCTAGATACCCGTTTAAAATTTACTCATTAGGAGTAAATTTTAAATAGCTCCCAATTTGGAGCTGTTCTTGAAATGCTTCTCTCACTTAAGTAGTGAGTTTATTTCTTTATCTTTGTTCTGTCATTTTGTGGTTTGACGTTTCCTAAATGTGTTCTTTAGGTGCATATGTAATTACGCTACATCGTGCACTTGGAGGACCATTGGGAAATGCTGGCGAAATTTTGATAGGTCAAATAAAATGAAATACATTTACTAGTGAGGGTGGCATTTTAAGAATGGGTTAGGATGGTGTAAAGAAGGACCATTTGTATAATGAAGAAGTGCTGCCGGATTTTTGTTACATCATAAGAAATAAAATATTGTGTTGCTTGTATCTCTTGTATGTTTGTGTGTATATATAAAATGAGTGTTAATAATTTTGTTGTGCATTATTTTGCATGCATCAATCATGCTCCCTTCTTTCTTGCTAAGCAATTCATATGATGGATAGAAGTGGATTCATATGTCGCGTACGTCACCTGAGTTTAGTTCTGGTTTGGAAGAGTTTATTCGTTTCGAGAGAAACATTCAAAAGAAGGAAAAAAGCTATATTGTCCTTGTAACTCATGTCACAACCATTTTATGGTTGATAGCGTTAAAGATATAAGATTATATGTGTATCGCAAGGGTTTTGACCCAAGATACCTGCGATGGAAATGGCATGGAGAGTTAGAAAATCCTTGCAGCTCTAGTTATACTCACAATGAACAAGTCGAGGATGATATTCACGACATCCACAATCTTGAGATTGAAATGGAAAATGAGTTAGGGGCCACTCAAGATGTTCTTCCTGATCAAGTCGTCATTGATGAAGAGCGTAATATGTATGAGAGCTTAGTAGGAAGCTCTCATACATATTTGAATTGTTTTTGTGTTTATGTTTAAGTTGAAATGTGACATTCTGATATAGATTGCGTTTGAAATATAGATTGTTTAATTACTTTTTGTTTGATTCTACATGATCTGAGATGTTGTAATATAGAAAGAGCATATATTGACCGACCTAGATACCCGTTTAAAATTTACTCATTAGGAGTAAATTTTAATAGCTCCCAATTTGGAGCTGTTCTTGAAATGCTTCTCTCACTTAAGTAGTGAGTTTATTTCTTTATCTTTGTTCTGTCATTTTGTGGTTTGACGTTTCCTAAATGTGTTCTTTAGGTGCATATGTAATTACGCTACATCGTGCACTTGGAGGACCATTGGGAAATGCTGGCGAAATTTTGATAGGTCAAATAAAATGAAATACATTTACTAGTGAGGGTGGCATTTTAAGAATGGGTTAGGATGGTGTAAAGAAGGACCATTTGTATAATGAAGAAGTGCTGCCGGATTTTTGTTACATCATAAGAAATAAAATATTGTGTTGCTTGTATCTCTTGTATGTTTGTGTGTATATATAAAATGAGTGTTAATAATTTTGTTGTGCATTATTTTGCATGCATCAATCATGCTCCCTTCTTTCTTGCTAAGCAATTCATATGATGGATAGAAGGTGGATTCATATGTCGCGTACGTCACCTGAGTTTAGTTCTGGTTTGGAAGAGTTTATTCGTTTCGCAGAGAAACATTCAAAAGAAGGAAAAAAGCTATATTGTCCTTGTAACTCATGTCACAACCATTTTATGGTTGATAGCGTTAAAGATATAAGATTATATGTGTATCGCAAGGGTTTTGACCCAAGATACCTGCGATGGAAATGGCATGGAGAGTTAGAAAATCCTTGCAGCTCTAGTTATACTCACAATGAACAAGTCGAGGATGATATTCACGACATCCACAATCTTGAGATTGAAATGGAAAATGAGTTAGGGGCCACTCAAGATGTTCTTCCTGATCAAGTCGTCATTGATGAAGAGCGTAATATGTATGAGAGCTTAGTAGGAAGCTCTCATACATATTTGAATTGTTTTTGTGTTTATGTTTAAGTTGAAATGTGACATTCTGATATAGATTGCGTTTGAAATATAGATTGTTTAATTACTTTTTGTTTGATTCTACATGATCTGAGATGTTGTAATATAGAAAGAGCATATATTGACCGACCTAGATACCCGTTTAAAATTTACTCATTAGGAGTAAATTTTAAATAGCTCCCAATTTGGAGCTGTTCTTGAAATGCTTCTCTCACTTAAGTAGTGAGTTTATTTCTTTATCTTTGTTCTGTCATTTTGTGGTTTGACGTTTCCTAAATGTGTTCTTTAGGTGCATATGTAATTACGCTACATCGTGCACTTGGAGGACCATTGGGAAATGCTGGCGAAATTTTGATAGGTCAAATAAAATGAAATACATTTACTAGTGAGGGTGGCATTTTAAGAATGGGTTAGGATGGTGTAAAGAAGGACCATTTGTATAATGAAGAAGTGCTGCCGGATTTTTGTTACATCATAAGAAATAAAATATTGTGTTGCTTGTATCTCTTGTATGTTTGTGTGTATATATAAAATGAGTGTTAATAATTTTGTTGTGCATTATTTTGCATGCATCAATCATGCTCCCTTCTTTCTTGCTAAGCAATTCATATGATGGATAGAAGGTGGATTCATATGTCGCGTACGTCACCTGAGTTTAGTTCTGGTTTGGAAGAGTTTATTCGTTTCGCAGAGAAACATTCAAAAGAAGGAAAAAAGCTATATTGTCCTTGTAACTCATGTCACAACCATTTTATGGTTGATAGCGTTAAAGATATAAGATTATATGTGTATCGCAAGGGTTTTGACCCAAGATACCTGCGATGGAAATGGCATGGAGAGTTAGAAAATCCTTGCAGCTCTAGTTATACTCACAATGAACAAGTCGAGGATGATATTCACGACATCCACAATCTTGAGATTGAAATGGAAAATGAGTTAGGGCCACTCAAGATGTTCTTCCTGATCAAGTCGTCATTGATGAAGAGCGTAATATGTATGAGAGCTTAGTAGGAAGCTCTCATACATATTTGAATTGTTTTTGTGTTTATGTTTAAGTTGAAATGTGACATTCTGATATAGATTGCGTTTGAAATATAGATTGTTTAATTACTTTTTGTTTGATTCTACATGATCTGAGATGTTGTAATATAGAAAGAGCATATATTGACCGACCTAGATACCCGTTTAAAATTTACTCATTAGGAGTAAATTTTAAATAGCTCCCAATTTGGAGCTGTTCTTGAAATGCTTCTCTCACTTAAGTAGTGAGTTTATTTCTTTATCTTTGTTCTGTCATTTTGTGGTTTGACGTTTCCTAAATGTGTTCTTTAGGTGCATATGTAATTACGCTACATCGTGCACTTGGAGGACCATTGGGAAATGCTGGCGAAATTTTGATAGGTCAAATAAAATGAAATACATTTACTAGTGAGGGTGGCATTTTAAGAATGGGTTAGGATGGTGTAAAGAAGGACCATTTGTATAATGAAGAAGTGCTGCCGGATTTTTGTTACATCATAAGAAATAAAATATTGTGTTGCTTGTATCTCTTGTATGTTTGTGTGTATATATAAAATGAGTGTTAATAATTTTGTTGTGCATTATTTTGCATGCATCAATCATGCTCCCTTCTTTCTTGCTAAGCAATTCATATGATGGATAGAAGTGGATTCATATGTCGCGTACGTCACCTGAGTTTAGTTCTGGTTTGGAAGAGTTTATTCGTTTCGAAGAGAAACATTCAAAAGAAGGAAAAAAGCTATATTGTCCTTGTAACTCATGTCACAACCATTTTATGGTTGATAGCGTTAAAGATATAAGATTATATGTGTATCGCAAGGGTTTTGACCCAAGATACCTGCGATGGAAATGGCATGGAGAGTTAGAAAATCCTTGCAGCTCTAGTTATACTCACAATGAACAAGTCGAGGATGATATTCACGACATCCACAATCTTGAGATTGAAATGGAAAATGAGTTAGGGCCACTCAAGATGTTCTTCCTGATCAAGTCGTCATTGATGAAGAGCGTAATATGTATGAGAGCTTAGTAGGAAGCTCTCATACATATTTGAATTGTTTTTGTGTTTATGTTTAAGTTGAAATGTGACATTCTGATATAGATTGCGTTTGAAATATAGATTGTTTAATTACTTTTTGTTTGATTCTACATGATCTGAGATGTTGTAATATAGAAAGAGCATATATTGACCGACCTAGATACCCGTTTAAAATTTACTCATTAGGAGTAAATTTTAAATAGCTCCCAATTTGGAGCTGTTCTTGAAATGCTTCTCTCACTTAAGTAGTGAGTTTATTTCTTTATCTTTGTTCTGTCATTTTGTGGTTTGACGTTTCCTAAATGTGTTCTTTAGGTGCATATGTAATTACGCTACATCGTGCACTTGGAGGACCATGGGAAATGCTGGCGAAATTTTGATAGGTCAAATAAAATGAAATACATTTACTAGTGAGGGTGGCATTTTAAGAATGGGTTAGGATGGTGTAAAGAAGGACCATTTGTATAATGAAGAAGTGATGCCGGATTTTTGTTACATCATAAGAAATAAAATATTGTGTTGCTTGTATCTCTTGTATGTTTGTGTGTGTATATAAAATGAGTGTTAATAGTTTTGTTGTGCATTATTTTGCATGCATCAATCATGCTCCCTTCTTTCTTGCTAAGCAATTCATATGATGGATAGAAGGTGGATTCATATGTCGCGTACGTCACCTGAGTTTAGTTCTGGTTTGGAAGAGTTTATTCGTTTCGCAGAGAAACATTCAAAAGAAGGAAAAAAGCTATATTGTCCTTGTAACTCATGTCACAACCATTTTATGGTTGATAGCGTTAAAGATATAAGATTATATGTGTACGCAAGGTTTTGACCCAAATACCTGCGATGAAATGGCAGAACTGCGAGGAATGGTTAGAAAAATCCTTGCAGCTCTAGTTATACTCACAATGAACAAGTCGAGGATGATATCACGACATCCACAATCTTGAGATTGAAATGGAAAATGAGTTAGGGGCCACTCGAGATGTCTTCCTGATCAAGTCGTCAATTGATGAAGAGCGTAATATGTATGAGAGCTTAGTAGGAAGCTCTCATACATATTTTGAATTGTTTTTGTGTTTATGTTTAAGTTGAAATGTGACATTCTGATATAGATTGCGTTTGAAATATAGATTGTTTAATTACTTTTTGTTTGATTTCTACATGATCTGAGATGTTGTAATATAGAAAGAGCATATATTGACCGACCTAGATACCCGTTTAAAATTTACTCATTAGGAGTAAATTTTAATAGCTCCAATTTGGAGCTGTTCTTGAAATGCTTCTCTCACTTAAGTAGTGAGTTTATTTCTTATCTTTGTTCTGTCATTTTGTTGTTTGACGTTCCTAAATGTGTTCTTTGGTGCATATGTAATTACGCTACATCGTGCACTTGGAGGACCATTGGGAAATGCTGGCGAAATTTTGATAGGTCAAATAAAATGAAATACATTTACTAGTGAGGGTGGCATTTTAAGAATGGGTTAGGATGGTGTAAAGAAGGACCATTTGTATAATGAAAAGTGCTGCCGATTTTTGTTACATCATAAGAAATAAAATATTGTGTTGCTTGTATCTCTTGTATGTTGTGTGTATATATAAATGAGTGTTAATATTTTGTTGTGCATTATTTTGCATGCATCAATCATGCTCCCTTCTTTCTTGCTAAGCAATTCATATGATGGATAGAAGTGGATTCATATGTCGCGTACGTCACCTGAGTTTAGTTCTGGTTTGGAAGAGTTTATTCGTTTCGCAGAGAAACATTCAAAAGAAGGAAAAAAGCTATATTGTCCTTGTAACTCATGTCACAACCATTTTATGTTGATAGCGTTAAAGATATAAGATTATATGTGTATCGCAAGGTTTTGACCCAAGATACCTGCGATGGAAATGGCATGGAGAGTTAGAAAATCCTTGCAGCTCTAGTTATACTCACAATGAACAAGTCGAGGATGATATTCACGACATCCACAATCTTGAGATTGAAATGGAAAATGAGTTAGGGCCACTCAAGATGTTCTTCCTGATCAAGTCGTCATTGATGAAGAGCGTAATATGTATGAGAGCTTAGTAGGAAGCTCTCATACATATTTGATTGTTTTTGTGTTTATGTTTAGTTGAAATGTGACATTCTGATATAGATTGCGTTTGAATATAGATTGTTAATTACTTTTTGTTTGATCTACATGATCTGAGATGTTGTAATATAGAAAGAGCATATATTGACCGACCTAGATACCCGTTTAAAATTTACTCATTAGGAGTAAATTTTAATAGCTCCCAATTTGGAGCTGTTCTTGAAATGCTTCTCTCACTTAAGTAGTGAGTTTATTTCTTTATCTTTGTTCTGTCATTTTGTGGTTTGACGTTTCCTAAATGTGTTCTTTAGGTGCATATGTAATTACGCTACATCGTGCACTTGGAGGACATTGGGAAATGCTGGCGAAATTTTGATAGTCAAATAAAATGAAATACATTTACTAGTGAGGTGGCATTTTAAGAATGGGTTAGGATGGTGTAAAGAAGGACCATTTGTATAATGAAGAAGTGCTGCCGGATTTTTGTTACATCATAAGAAATAAAATATTGTGTTGCTTGTATCTCTTGTATGTTTGTGTGTATATATAAAATGAGTGTTAATAATTTGTTGTGCATTATTTTGCATGCATCAATCATCTCCCTTCTTCTTGCTAAGCAATTCATATGATGGATAGAAGGTGGATTCATATGTCGCGTACGTCACCTGAGTTTAGTTCTGGTTTGGAAGAGTTTATTCGTTTCGCAGAGAAACATTCAAAAGATGGAAAAAGCTATATTGTCCTTGTAACTCATGTCACAACCATTTTATGGTTGATAGCGTTAAAGATATAAGATTATATGTGTATCGCAAGGGTTTTGCCCAAGATACCTGCGATGGAAATGGCATGGAGAGTTAGAAAATCCTTGCAGCTCTAGTTATTACTCACAATGAACAAGTCGAGGATGATATTCACGACATCCACAATCTTGAGATTGAAATGGAAAATGAGTTAGGGGCCACTCAAGATGTTCTTCCTGATCAAGTCGTCATTGATGAAGAGCGTAATATGTATGAGAGCTTAGTAGGAAGCTCTCATACATATTTGAATTGTTGTTTTGTGTTTATGTTAAGTTGAAATGTGACATTCTGATATAGATTGCGTTTGAAATATAGATTGTTTAATTACTTTTTGTTTTGATTCTACATGATCTGAGATGTTGTAATATAGAAAGAGCATATATTGACCGACCTAGATCACTCGTTTAAAATTTTACTCATTGGAGTAAATTTTAATAGCTCCCAATTTGGAGCTGTTCTTGAAATGCTTCTCTCACTTAAGTAGTGAGTTTATTTCTTATCTTTGTTCTGTCATTTTGTGGTTTGAAGTTTCCTAAATGTGTTTCTTTGGTGCATATGTAATTACGCTACATCGTGCACTTGGAGGACCATTGGGAAATGCTGGCGAAATTTTGATAGGTCAAATAAAATGAAATACATTACTAGTGAGGGTGGCATTTTAAGAATGGGTTAGGATGGTGTAAAGAAGGACCATTTGTATAATGAGAAGTGCTGCCGGATTTTTGTTACATCATAAGAAATAAAATATTGTGTTGCTTGTATCTCTTGTATGTTGTGTGTATATATAAATGAGTGTTAATATTTTGTTGTGCATTATTTTGCATGCATCAATCATGCTCCCTCTTTTCTTGCTAAGCAATTCATATGATGGATAGAAGGTGGATTCATATGTCGCGTACGTCACCTGAGTTTAGTTCTGGTTTGAAGAGTTTATTCGTTTCGCAGAGAAACATTCAAAGAAGGAAAAAAGCTATATTGTCCTTGTAACTCATGTCACAACCATTTTATGGTTGATAGCGTTAAAGATATAAGATTATATGTGTATCGCAAGGGTTTTGACCCAAGATACCTGCGATGGAAATGGCATGGAGAGTTAGAAAATCCTTGCAGCTCTAGTTATACTCACAATGAACAAGTCGAGGATTATATTCACGACATCCACAATCTTGAGATTGAAATGGAAATGAGTTAGGGGCCACTCAGATGTTCTTCCTATCAAGTCGTCATTGATGAAGAGCGTAATATGTATGAGAGCTTAGTAGGAAGCTCTCATACATATTTGAATTGTTTTTGTGTTTATGTTTAAGTTGAAATGTGACATTCTGATATAGATTGCAATTGAAATATAGATTGTTTAATTACTTTTTGTTTGATTCTACATGATCTGAGATGTTGTAATATAGAAAGAGCATATATTGACCGACCTAGATACCCGTTTAAAATTTACTCATTCGGAGTAAATTTTATATACCTCCCAATTTGGAGCTGTTCTTGAAATGCTTCTCTCACTTAAGTAGTGAGTTTATTTCTTTATCTTTGTTCTGTCATTTTTTGGTTTGAAGTTTCCTAAATGTGTTCTTTGGGTGCATATGTAATTACGCTACATCGTGCACTTGGAGGACCATTGGGAAATGCTGGCGAAATTTTGATAGGTCAAATAAAATGAAATACATTTACTAGTGAGGGTGGCATTTTAAGAATGGGTTAGGATGGTGTAAAGAAGGACCATTTGTATAATGAAGAAGTGCTGCCGGATTTTTGTTACATCATAAGAAATAAAATATTGTGTTGCTTGTATCTCTTGTATGTTTGTGTGTATATATAAAATGAGTGTTAATAATTTTGTTGTGCATTATTTTGCATGCATCAATCATGCTCCCTTCTTTCTTGCTAAGCAATTCATATGATGGATAGAAGGTGGATTCATATGTCGCGTACGTCACCTGAGTTTAGTTCTGGTTTGGAAGAGTTTATTCGTTTCGCAGAGAAACATTCAAAAGAAGGAAAAAAGCTATATTGTCCTTGTAACTCATGTCACAACCATTTTATGGTTGATAGCGTTAAAGATATAAGATTATATGTGTATCGCAAGGGTTTTGACCCAAGATACCTGCGATGGAAATGGCATGGAGAGTTAGAAAATCCTTGCAGCTCTAGTTATACTCACAATGAACAAGTCGAGGATTATATTCACGACATCCACAATCTTGAGATTGAAATGGAAAATGAGTTAGGGGCCACTCGAGATGTTCTTCCTAAATCAAGTCGTCATTGATGAAGAGCGTAATATGTATGAGAGCTTAGTAGGAAGCTCTCATACATATTTGAATTGTTTTTGTGTTTATGTTTAAGTTGAAATGTGACATTCTGATATAGATTGCGTTTGAAATATAGATTGTTTAATTACTTTTTGTTTGATTCTACATGATCTGAGATGTTGTAATATAGAAAGAGCATATATTGACCGACCTAGATACCCGTTTAAAATTTACTCATTAGAAGTAAATTTTATTATAGCTCCCAATTTGGAGCTGTTCTTGAAATGCTTCTCTCACTTAAGTAGTGAGTTTATTTCTTTATCTTTGTTCTGTCATTTTTTGGTTTGACGTTTCCTAAATGTGTTCTTTAGGTGCATATGTAATTACGCTACATCGTGCACTTGGAGGACCATTGGGAAATGCTGGCGAAATTTTGATAGGTCAAATAAAATGAAATACATTTACTAGTGAGGGTGGCATTTTAAGAATGGGTTAGGATGGTGTAAAGAAGGACCATTTGTATAATGAAGAAGTGCTGCCGGATTTTTGTTACATCATAAGAAATAAAATATTGTGTTGCTTGTATCTCTTGTATGTTTGTGTGTATAATAATAAATGAGTGTTAATATTTTGTTGTGCATTATTTTGCATGCATCAATCATGCTCCCTTCTTTCTTGCTAAGCAATTCATATGATGGATAGAAGGTGGATTCATATGTCGCGTACGTCACCTGAGTTTTAGTTCTGGTTTGGAAGAGTTTATTCGTTTCGCAGAGAAACATTCAAAAGAAGGAAAAAAGCTATATTGTCCTTGTAACTCATGTCACAACCATTTTATGGTTGATAGCGTTAAAGATATAAGATTATATGTGTATCGCAAGGGTTTTGACCCAAGATACCTGCGATGGAAATGGCATGGAGAGTTAGAAAATCCTTGCAGCTCTAGTTATACTCACAATGAACAAGTCGAGGATGATATTCACGACATCCACAATCTTGAGATTGAAATGGAAAATGAGTTAGGGGCCACTCAAGATGTTCTTCCTGATCAAGTCGTCATTGATGAAGAGCGTAATATGTATGAGAGCTTAGTAGGAAGCTCTCATACATATTTGAATTGTTTTTGTGTTTATGTTTAAGTTGAAATGTGACATTCTGATATAGATTGCGTTTGAAATATAGATTGTTTAATTACTTTTTGTTTGATTCTACATGATCTGAGATGTTGTAATATAGAAAGAGCATATATTGACCGACCTAGATACCCGTTTAAAATTTACTCATTAGGAGTAAATTTTAAATAGCCTCAATTTGGAGCTGTTCTTGAAATGCTTCTCTCACTTAAGTAGTGAGTTTATTTCTTTATCTTTGTTCTGTCATTTTGTGGTTTGACGTTTCCTAAATGTGTTCTTTAGGTGCATATGTAATTACGCTACACGTGCACTTGGAGGACCATTGGGAAATGCTGGCGAAATTTTGATAGGTCAAATAAAAATGAAATACATTTACTAGTGAGGGTGGCATTTTTAAGAATGCGGTTAGGATGGTGTAAAGAAGGACCATTTGTATAATGAAAAGTGCTGCCGGATTTTTTGTTACATCATAAGAAATAAAATATTTGTTGCTTGTATCTCTTGTATGTTTGTGTGTATATATAAAAAATGAGTGTTAATAATTTTGTTGTGCATTATTTTGCATGCATCAATCATTCTCCCTCTTTCTGCTAAGCAATTCATATGATGGATAGAAGCTGGATTCATATGTCGCGTACGTCACCTGAGTTTAGTTCTGGTTTGGAAGAGTTTATTCGTTTCAAGAAACATTCAAAAGAAGAAAAAGCTATATTGTCCTTTAACTCATGTCACAACCATTTTATGGTTGATAGCGTTAAAGATATAGAATTATATGTGTATCGCAAGGGTTTTGACCCAAGATACCTGCGATGAAATGGCATGGGAGAGTTAGAAAATCCTTGCAGCTCTAGTTATACTCACAATGAACAAGTCGAGGATGATATTCACGACATCCACAATCTTGAGATTTGAAATGGAAAATGAGTTAGGGGCCACTCAAGATGTTCTTCCTGATCAAGTCGTCATTGATGAAGAGCGTAATATGTATGAGAGCTTAGTAGGAAGCTCTCATACATATTTGAATTGTTTTGTTGTTTATGTTTAAGTTGAAATGTGACATTCTGATATAGATTGCGTTTGAAATATAGATTGTTTAATTACTTTTGTTTGATTCTACATTGATCTGAGATGTTGTAATATAGAAAGAGCATATATTGACCGACCTAGATACCCGTTTAAAATTTACTCATTAGGAGTAAATTTTAAATAGCTCCCAATTTAAAGCTGTTCTTGAAATGCTTCTCTCACTTAAGTAGTGAGTTTATTTTCTTTATCTTTGTTCTGTCATTTTTGGTTTGAACGTTTCCTAAATGTGTTCTTTAGGTGCATATGTAATTACGGCTACATCGTGCACTTGGAGGACCATTGGGAAATGCTGGCGAAATTTTGATAGGTCAAATAAAATGAAATACATTTACTAGTGAGGGGTGGCATTTAAGAAGGGTTAGGATGGTGTAAAGAAGGACCATTTGTATAATGAAGAAGTGCTGCCCGGATTTTTGTTACATCATAAGAAATAAAATATTGTGTTGCTTGTATCTCTTGTATTTTGTGTGTGTATATATAAAATGAGTGTTAATAATTTTGTTGTGGCATTATTTTGCATGCATCAATCATGCTCCCTTCTTTCTTGCTAAGCAATTCATATGATGGATAGAGGTGGATTCATATGTCGCGTACGTCACCTGAGTTTAGTTCTGGTTTGGAAGAGTTTATTCGTTTCGCAGAGAAACATTCAAAGAAGGAAAAAAAAGCTATATTGTCCTTTGTAACTCATGTCACAACCATTTTATGGT